>CM067316.1:13763048-13815548 GCA_034231615.1 Meghimatium bilineatum | reverse complement strand
TTGTCTGGAGAATTCCAAGTGGTTTTGTGTATATCTTTATGTTTGAATAGTGTACTTGCTAAAACAAGGTTGGTCATTACACAGGTTTCTATAAGCCTCTCTCCGTTTTGATTTATGTTTCTTAATCCATGTGTTCTTTTACTCCTTCGTTGTCGCCAACTTTTGCATTCAAATCCCCCATCACAATTAGGATGTCGTGATTTGGCGTTTTATTTATTGTATTGAGGAGGGAATTATAGAAAGTGTCTTTGATGTTGTCGTCTCTGTCGTTTGGAGGTACATGACACTGGATAATTTGTCATTTTAAAGAAGCGAGTTTGATATCTGACCATTATAGTGCGTTCACTGACAGGTTCCCAGTTAATGAGCGATCTTTCCGAGTTTTTAGACATAATGGCGACGCCTTCTGATTGGTGATCGTCAGTACGTCCTGAGTATATTATGTGTTTATCTTCATTTTGTAAGAGTACTTTGCCTGAATCAGGCCATCTACATTCACTAATACCTAAGATGTTAATGCCATAGTTGTGCATGTCATTGCAGATCAGGGATATTTTTCCAGTTTGGAACATTGTTCTTACATTCCAAAAACAGATTTTAAATATACAATTAGCGCCTAGCAGTTTTCAACGTTCCCCATTGTTCACGGGGTCAGCGTTTGACTTATATGTTATACCACTGTGAACACTCGAGCACAACACACCGTCCATTTTGAGTTAGAAACATATGAATATGGAAAAACAACGTTTGACAACAGTCGACTTCATCATCATCATCAGGTGCCATGCCGGCTGGCGTAGGCGGTCATGGTTCTCCACAGCTCTCTATCCACAGTATTATGTATCAAAGTCGTTGTTATTGTTTCCTTGCCGTGCCAGGTTGTCAAACTAATATTTTCTCACGTTGTCGCCCTCTGTCTATGTTGCCTTAAATCTTGCCTGCTGTGATTATGTTCTCCAAACCTGCCTGTCTCATGAAGTGACCAAAAAATGATGATTGTCTTTTTCTTATATTGTTGATTAAGGACCATTTCGCATTTGACTCTTTTAACACTTCTTCATTAGTTTTTCTGGTAGTCCATGGTATTCTCAGCATTCTTCTGTAGACTTCTTCTAACATCTCTGTTGTTACATGGAAGTCGACTTAATTCGATATAATATCCGGATGAGCGTGGGAAAAAATATTGACATGTCCAGTCTTTGATATTATCTGCTCATGATTCACCTCTGCTTGTTCACTTCAACTGTAGCCTGCAATTTTATTTTTGGCTGGGAATGATACCGGCATACAAGCCTAAATCGTGCAAGTTTTCCTTCCTCGTCTTACTATTGAAAGTATCAATTCTTATGATCCTACACGATTCTTTACTTTATTTCTTAGTTATGTATTTATCTTTCATTCTCCATAGGAAAAGAACAAAACATGTCTGTGGGTCTCATCAATGGCTCACTAGACAAACCAACCATGCAAAAGAAAACCTTATTAGATGACATGCCTTTATATTGAGGTTATCTTCTTATAGAAGCCTCATCGCACGTCATCTATACAATCCCGCAGTGTAACCTTCGATAACAGTTACCATGTTGTTCTGATAGGCCAACGTTGTGCTTGAACTATTTACGTACACGCCGTGGGTGGACGGAACAACAAAGAAACTTGTTGCAAGGGCCAGAGTTGTGCCCTGATGTCGACGTCTGTTTCGGCGACATTAGACTCGAAATACCATTGAGTCGGATGTCTTCTGGAACAGAGGGAGGAGCACTTATGGGAATGCCCCACGTGCAGTGAGGCCAATTTCTAATCAAGAATCACTAATCAAGAAAGAACACAATTTGTCTATAACACTTGTATTCAACCTTTACCCTTCTCTCCATGAATGCAGTGAGTGTGAGCTCTCAGAACCATACATCATAATAAATAGTACTTATTTTGTTCCTTTCGTGGCACAGGCGGCACATAGGGCAGATGTTTTGATTATCCATGCGTTGCAATCCGCTGCCTGTAATTTTAGTTCTTGTATGGACTTGCAACCTATTATTTATCTTTCTTTAAGTATTGTACTTTTTAGGGTAATTTTGGGTCTTCCTCTTTTTCTTTTTCCCTCAGGTGTCCACATAAGGGCTTGCTGGTTTAGTCTGTTTAGATCTAGTCTAAGAACATGTCCCAGGTGTTTTCATTTACTTTTTTCTATAACATTTGAAACAAATTCTTAGTGTGTTTTATTTATTAGGTCGCTATTTGTGACGAAATCGCTCCATTTTATGTTCAACAATTTTCGGATACATTTGTTTTCAAAGCTGTTTAACTTTTGATCCGTTGCCTTTGTTGATTTCCAGCTTTCACTTCTATAAGTCAATGATGGAATAACACAAGAGTTGAATAGTTTTAACTTCGTATTTCTTCCCATGTCTTTGAATTTTCAGATGCTCACGAGTCTAATGAATTGCTTATTGTGACTGTTATGCACACAAGTAAATATAACTAGTTAATGGCTTGTTATGACTTATGCGCACAAGTAAATATAACTAGTGAGTTATAAATTCTGATCTTCGATCCAACAGTAATATTGCCTTCTTATATTAGTAGGGTGCAAAGGGAACGCATTGCTCTAGGCGGAACCAGGGATAGCAGATAACCAAGATCCCAAATGTACCTCCTCGCGGTGCACCCTGGTAACAGAAAAACAGCAGCTCGAGCTGATTCTGGTCAAATCATTTAGGGACCGTGTCCGAAAGTGTGGAGGTAGCAGATGGAAAGAGATTTGACTGCACAAGAGACA
Organism: Meghimatium bilineatum; assembly: GCA_034231615.1. Taxonomy (NCBI): domain Eukaryota; kingdom Metazoa; phylum Mollusca; class Gastropoda; order Stylommatophora; family Philomycidae; genus Meghimatium; species Meghimatium bilineatum. The sequence goes on along the minus strand of CM067316.1, from coordinate 13,812,769 downwards.
GACAATATCTCCGACACCACCAGCAACACCACATACAGCTTCTATGTCGACATACAGTGAAGCTAGTTAGTCCAGTCCGAACATTGGAGGGGCGGCCAATGAAAAAAGCATGACAAGGTGGATGCATGACGAAAGACAGATAGATTTCATACTGATTACTGTGAAAAATGAAAGGGCAGAACAGCGCTAGAGGACAGCGTCAACTGCAAATAGAAAGTGAAAACGATTGCAGAAATGGGAACTACAAGCTCTGTTAGCTCGTGACGAGCTTCTAGTTACTTGATTTCCTTATAGGCAGAGAACCATACCAAATAATGAGCGTCCAACAAAGCAAAAAGACCTGGCCTAACTCTAATGTCGAGTCTTCCTATACCGGAAACATAGTCGTGAAGAGAAAGGGTGCGGTAACCGATAGGGTCAGGCAAAAAAAAAAGGGACAAAGATAGCAGTCCTGGCCCAACTCAACTGTCAGGTTCTCCTATACCGGAAATACACTTGCAGAGAGAAAGGGTTCAGTACCTGATGGGCTCAGGCACTATTGGGACAAGGTCGCTCAGCTCGAGAACGCCTTCTCTCAATCGCGTGGTGTGCGACTCGAACTTGGGCGAGGGGTTCACGATGTCGGTGAATGACACCTCGGCTAAGAGGGCGAAAGAGCCAGGGTCCAACTCTTCTGTTGAGTTCTTCCTCTTAAGGAACCAAGCTCACGGATGAGAAACGGTTTAGTACCCGATGGGAACAGGCACAGTACGTCCAATTACACGAGGCAAGGTCATAGACAGTGGAACACCTCGTGCGAGACAGAAGTGAGCAAAAAATCGTCTGGGCGAAGAGTCACCACACACACGCGTGCCTGTCGACAGATAGGGAGGCTGTCACAGGCTAGGGTAGCCCACCCGAATTGTCAAGGCATGCCGAAATCGGATGTGCTAGGCCTACAAGGCGCATAACAGTAACACAGCGTAAACACGTTCCCGGCGGAAATCACACGGATATCCATGCTGATTACAATGGAGCGAACGCAAAACAAACAAACTTATATTAGTCTTGACACAGCAGTCAAGGCCATATCCAGCCTTATCTTTAATTCTGTTTTCGATTTTCCATCACTGCATATGCAGGATTATAAATGCAGATGAACAAATATGCGATCGTACATATGTATGTTGATGTATCCCATGCGTCGAATCAAGTACATAAACATAACATGACATGAGCGCATTGCACCAGAGCGTACCACTTACCGAGCAGCTGACATTTCTGTTGAACAAGACACATAAATCAAAATTGTCCGAATCTACACGGTCTTGTGGATAATGGAAACAGCTAATCGATAAGGCACGGAAACAAGAACACTCCGCTTCCGACAGGCCTCAAATCAAACATGTTATCGGAATAATAACGTGTCTGATGACTGAGGTCGAAAGGGATTATGGTAAGACTTCACAAAATTCGTATTAGAAATTGTACTTGAAATGTTTACCCCGAGTGCTCCTAACTTCAATGAGATCATATGAACAGCCATTTTGTGTGTGTGTTGTTTTATCGTAGTGTTTGTCTCGAACAACCAAGATTAAGATAACGTCGCAGGAAACTATGCATCCATACCGTTCAGAAATCAATGGCAAACTACTAAACGTAAATATTTAATAGAAACTACTGCAGCCAAAAATTCTAGGGTGATCGCTATGTCGTGAATAGGACAAGATGCCCCGTATAAATATGCGTTCATGTTAATCTACACTTATTATTAAGCAATGATCTTCATATTCGCTCGCTCTAGTCAGAAAATTAATGTTCTCAATGGGGAATACCCTTATTTGACTAATATTCAGTTAATAAAGAAACCTTAAATCGGGGACCCACATCTTTAGTGTTCTAGTGTTCGAATCCGGCAGACGTCGTTTTGTTTATAAAGAGGATTTTCCGCGAGAACTATCGCGTGAAACTACGGACTACATACTATGACTCTTGACAGTACAGACCACCTAACTGAATTAATTTGGACCTCGTTTGTTACGTTTTTGATTATTGTTGGACTTTTAATTGGTCGTTATTTACATACTTAGAATGACATGCCAAAAATACAGAAGGTGTTATCCGTTTTTCACTAATCTTAGCAAACATTTTACCGACAAGACAAAGCAGAAAATACCTCTGTATGTACTACGATCTAGCCTGGTTCCTTTTTTCTTCCATATTTGTACTACGATTGATCTTTGACAATATATTGGGGCATCTCTTTCTTTACGTGCCTTTCTAAAGATATGAATTAACAAGGTTACTATAGTCTATACACAGGCATGTACTGCTTCGGTTGTTATTCCATCAATTCATGCCGATGTTTTCTTTGGGTTATTCATGCTAACTTCACTGACGTCTTGTTCTAGGATTTCAGGCTCTTATTTATTTTCATATCTTGTTTTGAATGGTGCTGCATGTCTATTTTCATATCTTGTTTTTAATGGTGCTATATGTCTATTTTCATATCTTGTTTTCAATGGTGCTGCATGTCTATTTTCATATCTTGTTTTTAATGGTGCTATATGTCTATTTTCATATCTTGTTGTCAATGGTTCTATATGTCTATTTTATAGTATGTTCAAGAGGTCTTTCAAATATGTTCCCAGTTTTCTCTGATCTTACACACATACGGTTGCGTCTGTGGATCTTACCAATGTCCCACTATACAAACCACCCATGCAACAGAAAACCTTAGTAGATGGACACGCCATTATATTGAGGCTATCTTATGGAACCTATGTAGTATGTCATCTATACAATTATAGACCCCCTCTAAGTAGAAGGCTCCTTCAATTGGCAATGCTCTAAGCCGAAAGCTGAAGTTTCCTGGGTATGAAAGAAAGCTAAAAAAAAACCACAGCACTTAGGAAGTAAGAGCTAATCGCTCGCAGTTCCTTGGGTTCTCAATCAATAAATCAATCTCTGATCTTACCTTCCTCATGTGTGGCTATATTCTATTTTTATATATCCTGTTGATTGAAAAGGTTCGTTTCGTATTCTCATTTTTTGCAATGACTTTATAGAACGGTCTTCTGGACTGTATACACAGCCTACTAATATTTTCTCCATACATTATCCACGACTTTTCGTTTTCTTGTTTAATTACTCTTACAACATCTCGTCTTGCTAATCTGTACCTTATATGGTTGTCTTCTATTCATGTTCTCAGCCAGGTCTTCTACTATTCGTTTTTTTTTTCACGGCTTCTTTATTTTTATTATTCCACCAGGCTGCTGTTTTTCTTCGGTACTCCTACTGTATACAAAGTTCCACAGTGTTTTTTTTAAAAACATTCTAGAACGATGATTTCAAATTTTTGCTTTGCCGTATCTATGTTAAATTCAGGCATGTAGATCTCTGCGATAGTTGCCGTCATATCTGTGTTTATTTTTCTTAGTGTTTCTTAGAGTCAAACATACACAGTAATCAATTTTTTTAAAAACCCAGAAAAAAAGACAAATCTTCACTTTTTAAGGATGACTACCAGAATTCAGAGAAGTGTCAAATTGACGGAAGACTCGGTTTTTAGTAGAATGAGTCATTCATTGCTACGTTAGATTGACCATTGTTTTATTATGTATTTTAACATTCATGGAACCCATTCCTTGACACTTCTCTCAGCTGTCATGTTCCATTGGTGATAACGCCATCTTCGTGCTTGCTTGAATCCCAGTTATTTCAATGCCGATTTCAGTTGAGGAAACAAGAAATAATTAGCCAGTGTACGGTCGAGAGAATATAGAGGCTGTAGCAAGATAGCCACATTGTGCTGTGCGAGGTACTGCTTTTTCAATAGGAATCGATATGCCTGATTGACATGCAATATAATCTAACTCTTTGCTCTTCATTTTTCTGGTCGTTTTCTTCTCCTTGCATCACTTAGATAACGGGAATATAAACGTTCATTCCTTGCTAACCGTTCTGACTTCATGAATGCGATCACGGTAGACAATATTCTGAGAATTAAAAAAACACAACTTCCAACATAACTTTTCCTTTGGTCTAGATCGTTAACAATTCCTCTGTCCGGTGAGCTGCAGGAGATTCACGGACACGATTGTGCCGCACAACAACCCGCAATTTCCGAATTGTAGTATCACCATATGCTTTATTAAGCAATGTTACTGTCTTTGACGCCAGTGTGCTGCCAGGGCCCGAAAGGGCCAGAAAAGCAACACTGTTTAAATTCAACGAATGTCGTAAAAAACGACTAAGGAGATTATGGGATAGAGTTGGCTGTCCCATCCCATATAGGGTCAATGACTCAAAGCCTTGCTGAAGTCTGATGTGCCAGGCCTAAAGGCGTAGATATCGCAGCAATGCTGTAAACCATGACACCACGCATTCTGTTCTCCGGACTACATCCTGCTAATCTGCAGGAATTTGAGAACGAACGCAGAAGAAGAAGAAGAAGTGTCTGTGATGGTGACTTCTCAAGCAAAACACAGAAATTGATATTTGTACTTTGTTCAATCGAGGACATTTTCTACTCCGACGATGCAACTAGTACAACAGACAAACATCTGTAGCTTCTCTTTAGAAAGTGTTTGTGAATGTCACAAATGCCATATCCTTTCGTCAAGATCATCACCAACGTATAAACATATAATCTCCATACCATCATCTTCCATTCAAACACTCTTCGACTATTCCGGGAACTTTTGATGCGACCTCGTATATGGGTTTGTTGACCAATAAAAAAATGCAGTTCTTAAACCATATTATATTTGTGTATGACGTCGGATATAGATGTGCTTGCTTCATGGGGTACAAGTTGCTGTATACCATCTTGGCTTCCTTGTTACCTGGAGTACAAGTTGCTGTGTACCATCTTGGCTTGCTTGTTACCTGGAGTACAAGTTGTTGTATACCATCTTGGCTTCCTTGTTACCTGGAGTACAAGTTGCTGTGTACCATCTTGGCTTCCTTGTTACCTGGAGTACAAGTTGCTGTGTACCATCTTGGCTTGCTTGCTACCTGGGGGTACAAGCAAGTTGACGTGTACCATCTTGACTTGCTTGCTACCAGGGGGTAAAAGCAAGTTGCTGTGTACCATATCGGCTTGCTTGCTACCTGGGGGTACAAGCAAGTTGATGTGTACCATCTTGGCTTGCTTGCTACCTGGGGGAACAAGCAAGTTGATGTGTACCATCTTGGCTTGCTTGCTACCTGGGGGTACAAACAAGTTTCTGCGTACCATCTCAGCACTATAATCTATGCAAAATGTTACAGGGAGGTGACAAAACTATGCATGAACAACGACGCTCATTCCCTAATGAAGCAAATTTCCTGATTAATGACAGGAATCAATACTAAATTCAATATTTTCTTGTAAAACCCAGAACAACTGTATCCGTGGAAAATATAGAAAAATATCAATATTCTCTGAAAACTATAGCAAATCTCTCTCCAGTATAGTCCTTCGTGCTGTATCAATCGTCTGGACGGACACGATTGTTCAATGGTCACTTCGTGATTAATTTTGTCGTTAGCCAATAAAAAGTACGTGGAAAGTCAAATAGTGTTTCTTGTCTAGACGAATCGGAGATCTGCGTGCATGTTGATCGTGTAGAGGAACATTGGCTACAGAATATTATCAAACGTTATACTACATTGGACCTAAACCTTAAAGGGTCGTAGATACGTTTCTCGTAAATGGGAGAGGGGGCGGGAAGGTCCTTAAAAAAGGTAATTCGCCCGTTTTCATAGCAAATATTCTCAATGTTCATAGCAAATATTATCATTTTCATAGCAAATATTCTCAATGTTCATAGCAAATATTATCATTTTCATAGTAAATATTCTCAATGTTCATAGCAAATATTATCATTTTCATAGCAAATATTCTCAATTTTCATAGCAAATATTATCATTTTCATAGCAAATCATATCATTTTCATAGCAAATATTATCATTTTCATATCAAATCTTATCATTTTCATAGCAAATATTATCATTTTCATAGGAAATCTTATCATTTTCATAGCAAATCCGTCTTTTTCAAACTTAAATATGTTATGATATTTTTGCTGAAAATCGCTAAAAGGTGGATAGGGTCATAACTGCCAACAAATTATTGATACACATTATGAACACCCCCTAGGGAGATCACCGACGATAATGCGTTAATTATATTTTCTAGATTATTTGTCATTGTCCGTTGCCCGGGACTTGTATATCCATATTTCAAACACATTAATTAAATCCGCCTTATACATTATTTTTCATTGTTCGGATCTATTACTATTTTTTTTTTAAAGGATTTAGAAATAACTTTTTCCAAATGATCTGAATTATTTCTTGATGTTGGATGGTCCAGAAGCCATATTTATGTTTTATCGATTTGAAGAAATGGCACGAAACTCCGCCTGTTCCACATTAGACAAATGTCAGTCTCGAGGGGTCATTTTGAGTGTAAATCGACTTGGCATAAGAACCGAGGATAGATCGTGTTGTCGTTATTTGCACAGTGTGACCAAATGTTCTTACTTGTCTGGGAGTGACAGATAAAACAACAAAGAATTTTGAGACACAATTGTACAGATTATGATGACTTTTATGCAATTACGATTTGAATAACTAATTAATGTTATTCACACAAAACGCCAACGTATTTGATAGACTTGAACAATACAGAGGAAAAGTACAGTTGGTAGTTAGTCGAGCCTTGACTTTCGACAGTGGAAATATATGCATATAATTAATTAGGTCTTAAATCGTTACGTTTCTTATAATTGCCATGTTGTCCGTTGGTTACTATTTACATACTTTCCGCCGAAGATGGATGCGTCGGGCCATTGGCGTAAATAAAACGGCGACACATCGCATTTCCATTCTCTGGACTACTTCCTGCTGGAAATCTATGGTCTTGCTACAAGGGAGATCCAGCGGGAGTTTGAGAATAAACGCTGAAGAAGAAGAAGAAGAAATCGTTGATGTACTAATTTAATTTAACTTGCGTTTGTTCTCAAACTCCTGCAGATTAGCAGGATGTAGTTCGGAGAACGAAATCAGTTGTGTCATGATTTACAGCATTGCTGCGATTTCTGCACCTTTCGGCCTGACACATCCGGCTTCAGCATGGCTTTGGGTCACTGACCCTATATGGGATGGGACAGCCAACTCCATCACATAACATCGTTAGTCGCCTTTTACGACATGCATGGAAGGTAAACAGTGTTGCTGTTCTTTGCTCCCCTTTCGGGCCCTGGCAGCACACGGGCGAACGTGTCCCTTTGTTAGGTATATAGTGTTTAAGCTGTATGTTGTTGAGAGTCGAGTATTTGGTTAGATATGCTTCTATAAATACTACATAAAGTACAAAGGTTACTATAAAAGTCAAACTATCAATGTCACAAATAAATAACTAGCAATAAAAAAAAAACAAAGACTTTTTTCCCACGTTCCGGTCGAACTGGAACCTTTCGTAAGAAACACACAAATAACAAATATGAAACATTGAATTGCAAATGACCAAAAATTCCATGTTTCTTGTTCTGTGTTTGTATGTTTCTGAGAAAGGTTTACAGTTGGACCGGAACGTGGAAAAAGTCCTTATTATTTTAATTATTGATAGTTATTTATTTTTAACATTCAAAGTTAGACATTAATAGTAACCTTTGCGCTTTATGTAGTGTTTATCACTGATTTGTTTGGTTACTACGGCACTCTTCATTTTGTCGAACATCCTGTGATATTTTAGTTATTTAGATATGATTCTATACAGTGCTGGATTAGACCCGTGTTGCTGCCATAAAGCAATAGAAATATGGAGGCCCCCTCACAAATAATACAAGGCAATATTGTTAAAGACTTGAACAGAGGGAGGAGGGAGGACTGGTTCAATAAAATCATAAACAATAAAAACATAAGCTAACATATTTCGGACATATAAAAATGTAAGCTAACATATTTCGGACATATACAAATGAAAGCTAACATATTTCAAACATATAAAAATGTAAGCTAACATATTTCGGACATACAAATATGGAAGCTAGCACATTTCGGACATATAAAAATGGAAGCTAGCACATTTCGGACATATTTAAAACACAATTGGTTAGAATGATTAATCATTGTGTGAAAGATTCCAGGAAAGATAAATGGTGACATCCTAGGAAGTCAAAGGACACAAGATATTGTGACCTCTTGGACAAGACACCGGAGGAAGAAGAACATGTTATAGCATAGATTAAATAAGACATGTGGTCTAACCCATAACCGCGTCACAACTTCTGGCTGAGTCAATTTTTCCATGAGTGTTTTCCAATCGCTATTTTTTTTATAGACAGCAAATGAAAACAAAGGATAAGTCAAATCAGCCAGGAGTAGTGACGCGGTTATGTGTTAGAGTAGATATCTTATTTATTCTAAAGTCGGTCATGATTGTGATCGTGTTTTATCTTTTATACTCCGTCTTTCACAATAGATTACCACGCTGTCTTCTGAGAACACCGGTCACAGTACGTAACTCCGTAACTCTGACGATGATTCGCAGGTTTTTTGTTATTGAGTATGAATCAACTTTATTGCATCTGAAGCATGTTCATGTGTGGTCAATTCCCCCAAGAATATGTCGAAGTCTATCTATCTATATATGTTCCTTCAGCGCCGAATACGGTGCATAGGACAGAAACCAGAGTCTACAGTTTGAGCGATGTGATGCTGCTGTAAGTAGTTCTCTTGCATGCGGTTGAGACCCATAGTTATACATTATTTGATGGTCGTTCTGCAAATAGTTTTTCTTGGTCTTCCTTTTTTCTTCTCCATCTGGCACCTATTTTAATGCTTGCAGTGGAAGTCTGCTGTCATTTATTCTAAGTACATGTCTTATACAAGTCCATCTATTATATTCTTATTGTTGTACATTGTATAAATATATTGCTGTTTAAGATCTTCTCTAAAGTGCTTTTGTTGCTTGAATTCATCCCAGTCAATATTTAATAGTTTTCTAAGACATTTATTTTCAAATGAATTTAATTTCTTCTACAGTGTTTTTGTTATCTTCGAACATTCGCAACTGTACGTTAATACAGATATTACATTTGGAGTAGACCAGTCATAGTTTGGTACATTTACTTATTGTTTTTTATTTTCAGATATTTGTTAGGTGGTTGACCTCACTTGATATTAAAGCTTCTTCTTCTTCAGCGTTCATTCTCAATCTCCCGCTGGATATCTCTTGTAACAGGACAATGGTCCTACTATATTTCCAGCAGGATGTAGTCCAGAGAATGGAAATGCGTTGTGTCGCCGTTTTAATTGCGCCAATGTCCCGACACATCCGTCTTCGGCGGGGATATTAAAGCAATTCTGGTAGAAAATTCTTTTGTTGTATCTCCATCTTGTACCCTTTTGGTCCCTAAATAGGAAAATGTATCAACTGTTTGAATTGTCGAAGTGCATGCATACTAATTTTTCAAGTCGCTCGCTGGTTAATGACATTTCTCATTGTCTTTCAAATTCCCAGCGCTACTGGTACATCACGTAACACTAAAATTTGGGGGATCTCAGAAAAGAAAATTCACTTATAAATTTGTAGTATCGGCTTTATTTTGAACCCACATCCCATAACATATGGGAAATGGTTTGACCACTTCGTCATGACGACCAGTATTTTGATAAGGTCAGCACAACACATTCCGTTCTCTGGACTATATCCTGCTCATCTGCAGAAGTCTGAGAAGAAACGCAGACGAAGAAAAAGTTACGATCGGAAATCTAAAGAACTTCCTTTTCCAAATAAGAGATAATAAGTAACAACTATAGAAAAAATATAATCCGATAGACAAATAAGTAACAACTGCAGAAAAACTATAATCCGACAGACGAAACTTGAAAAGTGGGAAATGAAGTTTTGCTAAATACTGAAAACACACATGATAACAGACAGAAAATTGATAATTCTACCAACAATTCTTTATCAATAATACAATATAACACACGGTATGAACGTTGACAGTGCCGTTTCTTACTAATTTTGTATTATGTTGTGTTTTTGGTAAAGGCCTTTTGGTCGAAACGACAATTTTTGTGTGTGTTATCATGAGTTTGCAATTATTAGCAAATCTTCCTTACCCCTTTTCCAAGTTTCGTTTGTCCAATTAAATAGATCTTTGATATAACAAAAAAGTAACAACATCACTTCAGGCCATCAACTTATGTACTCAAATTATCTAAATAACTTTGTTGTTCGACTATTTAGATGTCTCATGTCACACGTGATAAAAACGTTAAGCGTTGAAGAGAATTGTCTTTTTAACTTATATTATAATGAGAAAAATGAGATTGTGGGTCAAATAAAGAGATATAACATCATGGAGAAATTAATAGTGGAAAATATGTTTGATAGTAGAAGGGTAAGAGCCGCAAAGACGACGATGGATAAGAGATATCTCAGGTTGTTTAAAACATGCCTCTAGCTGCGTCAGGTCAACTCATCCATAATTTTAAAGAGTTCATCTTCTTCTTCTTCAGGATGTAGTCCGGAGAACGGAATGCGTTGTGTCATGGTTTACAGCACTGCTGCGATATATGCGACTTTCGGCCTGACATATCCGACTTCAGCATGGCTTTGGGTCACTGACTCTATATGGATGGGACAGCCAACTCCATCCCATAACCTCCTTAGTTGCCTTTTACGACATGCTTGGAAGGTAAACAGTGTTGCTATTCTTTGCTCCCCTTTCGGGCCCCGGCAACACACAGGCGAAAGAGTTCAGAAGATCCCTAAAGAAGACAAGTTCTGGAGTAAAGTATGAAGAAATGTAACAAAACAGTGACAGCCTCACTCCTACTATAGCATAAACAGATGCACTCTGTAACAGCCTCACTCCAACTATAGCATAAACAGATGCACTCTGTGACAGCCTCACTCCAACTATAGCATAAACAGATGCACACTGTGACAGCCTCACTCCAACTATAGCATAAACAGATGCACTCTGTGACAGCCTCACTCCAACTATAGCATAAACAGATGCACTCTGTGACAGCCTCACTCCAACTATAGCATAAACAGATGCACTCTGTGACAGCCTCACTCCAACTATAGCATAAACAGATGCACTCTGTGACAGCCTCACTCCAACTATAGCATAAACAGATGCACTCTGTGACAGCCTCACTCCAACTAAAGCATAAACAGATGCACTCTGTGACAGCCTCACTCTAGACATGTAATCACATCTTCTAAATAACTTCTAACTAGACATCTTCTAATTAATTAGATGTCTGATGTAACAAAATTGTGAGAGTCTCACTTCAGCTATGTCATAAACAGATGTACTTACATCTTTAACTCCCCATTACCGTTCATATTGTAAACATGTACGCAGGTGTAGACAATTAATGGCCAGATGAGAAAATCTAGCCCGCAATTTCTTTTGCTGGCCAGCCAAACTGAACAAGAAGCAAAAATAAACGCAAGATGCAATAACGCCTGTCAGGTAATTGGTCAATTAACACCAGAAAAAGATTTTTACTAAGAAACAAAGATATTACACTAGAAACAACACCATTTTCTTACCAATATTGTGTTATAAGTGTCAAACTTGGACATTGGATTCTAGAACAATACATAAGATTAACACCACTGAAATGAAATGTGTGAGACGTATGATTGGAGTTAGCTTGAGAGACAAAATCAGGAATGAAGCACTAAGGAAACAATTAGGGATCAAGTCAACAATAGAATACATACAGAAACAACAAGTAAATTGGTACGGCCACATAACCAGACAGAAAGAGCAAAGTATTATCCAAAAAACCCTTAACAAACGATACGAAAACAGTCGACCTATTGGACGACCTCGTAAAAGATGGATAGATAGTGTATTAGAGACACTCGGAAATATAACAGCAGAGGAGGCAAATAGAAGGGCAAAAGACCGTACACTCACTCTTCCCTCAACACCGAAAGGTACATGACGACAGAAAGAAGAAGAAGAAGAAGAAGTCAAACTGATAAAAATAGTATATGCACTAGCCCCTGAACTCATAAAATACTATTTGCTATTTAAAGTGAATATAAAAAAACCTTGTAGGCTCCAACACCAACGTCAACAATACTAAACCCAGACCGCTGACCCGAAAAGATTGCTCACCGACCCGAAAAGTATTACCCACCTCGGTCTTATTAATGCAATCTCACGATCAACATGGACTTGATCATCCCTGATGGGGGGGGGGGGGTGATGTGTATCTATATAAACACAGTTAGTTTACCCTTTTAAATTATATAAGGTTTAGTGTCACAGGTTTTAAAGCGTTAACTCCGTTTTTCAGGCTTCAGATACCCATCACCCCTGTGTGTATACAGCCTACCAGGAATGCTCAAGTCCATGAAGCACGAGCGAACACTAGAATAGTACCCCCCCCCCCCCATCTCTGTTCTACAATAAACAGGCAGTACATCATAAAAACAACATCCAGGACTGACAGCAATTCTTGTGCAAACGTTTCATCACTGCACTTGTTCTGGCGTGATGATAAATGTGAGACAACCCACACAACATCATATTTCAATAGATGTGTAGACTTGTACAGGGTTGCTAGAAATTGTGAAGAAAATATCGATTATTTTCCCACATAATGATCACAATTATTTTCTTACTAATATTAATGGAATTGTATTTGACAGATGTGGAAACTGATCTGGAATTCATTTCAGACGTTTTTTCAAAGTAATGGTTAGTTTGTATTCTGGTTTCTCTTTTGTTTCTCTTTCCTGTTCTATTTATTTCCATTTATCTTCCTGTCTCTACCTCTCTCTCTCTCTCTCTCTCTCTCTCTCTCTCTCATTCTATAGATATGCATTTCTCTTCATGTCTCGACCTGATTGAATGTTCTTCAAATAAACCATGATACGTGGGAAGTTCCAGACATGGACGCTGACAGAAGTCCAGCAGAGAAAAATTACACCATGTGAGATGAAATGCATGAAGAAAGTCGCAAGAGTGCCCACACAAAATTAGAAATGATGAAATCAGGAGAAGAATCGATATAAGACCATGCACAGAATACATTGAGAAACAACAAATAAATTGGTTTGGGCATATTAAAAATTCTTGAGACTAACGGGAATTGAACCAGTCTGTTCAACGGCACCAAATCGCCTAGCAACTATTGAACACGCGTTCTTCCATACTTGACTAGCCGCATCTACAATAAATGATGCGATTTCGTCAAGACATTCAAAGCGTACACTCAAAGTCACCAGAACGGACCGATCGAGACAAGGACTATTACAACAACAACAAACATCCCGTATAGGTATTGAAATATCCTCAGTAACAACAAACATATAACATTTAATATCCGTATTAGTTGTCCCTATATCCATATTGTCTTGACGAAATTGCATCTTTTATTGGATATGCGGTTAGTCAAGTACGGAAGAACGCGTGTGCAATAGTTGCTAGGCGATTTGGTGCCGTTGAACTACTGGTTCAATTCCTAGTTAGTCTCAATAATTTTTAAAAATTGTCCTCTGGCTTCCTACTTAAAATTTACTTGTTTGGGCATATTATAAGATTGAACCATAACAAACTACCAACACGAAAGAACATATAACATAAGAAGATCCGGATACAGGGCTAGAGTAAGTACGAGAACAAGATGAGTGGTTTGTTTATTTGTTTGAGAACCCCAGGGCTTGCGAGAGCTTAGTTCTTACTTTCTATGTGCATTTGGGGGGAGAGGGGTCCTGAGCTTTCTTTCATACCCACGAGACTCAGCATTCGTCTTAGTGCAATGCCTATTGAATGAACTTTCTACTTAGAGGGGTCTATAATTGTATAGATGGAATGCTACAAAAGCTTCCTTAAGAGAGCCTCAATATAACGGCTTGTCATCTACTAAGGTTTTCTGGACATATGTGGCTTATTATAAGTGGCTATTGATGAGACCCACAGACGCAACCGCGTGCATGAGACAAAATTTAACAAATACTGATTCGACGCAGACTAGGCGACAAGTCTGGCCTTGGATAGACAACTAAAGCTCCCAGTCACCACCTCTACGCTTAACAGCGTGGATATTCTGACCATCATCCAACTGGGGATGGATAATAGACTCGGAAGAGCGCTGCACGAAATAGGGATACATAGGGATGTACAGTTAAAAAATGCGCAGAGTCTTGTGAAAATAGGAGAGATTCAGTAGCTCATGAAAAAAAGGAACTAGAAAGTCACGGGTAGATCATAAACAATTCACAGTTGTCATCCCATGCCCTAAATGTCAAATGACATGTGCGGCCAGAATAGGTCTTCTTCTTCTTCGTCCTCTGCGCTCGCTCTCTCTCTCTCTTTCTCTCTGCGCGCTCTCTCTCTGATAACCAACACGAAAATTCGTGTGATTTCCGCCGGGAGACGTGAAGTACGTTGTTCTGCTAGTTCCACAGCAGAGTTGTTATTTACACCAGGGTTAGTCCAGAACATCTGAGGCCAGGACATCCGAAGCCCAGCACATATGTTTTTGTTATGCCTTTAATTAAGGTAGAGGACCTCCCTAGCCTGTGACAGCCTTCCTATCTGTCGCCAGACGGTGAATGTGTATTAATTCTATGCCGTGACGGTTTATCACCCTTTGCCCTTGGACTTTTCAGGTCAAAACATGTCCCTGGGTGGCAATCTCCGTGGAGACCTGAGTCATGGATTTAGGCTTGGGTCTACTACGCCTATTTCGCACTATGTCTCTTTCTTATATTATTGATTAATGTCCATTTCGCATTTGACTCTTCCAACACCTCCAAATTGGTTTTTCTGACAGTCCATGGAATTCTCAGCATTCTTCTATAGAGCCACATCTCTATTGCCTCTAATTTCCCACTTTCCATTTTGTTTATTATCCAAGACTCGCATTTCACAGTATAATAAAGAAATGCAATGTTTTCCTGGAAAGGGTCCTCTAATACCAAGCTTAGAACCCTTTAAGGAAACTTCCGGTATTTTGTATTTTTTTTCTGCAAGTCTTATAGCCCCCCCCCCCCCCATTAAAATTTCGTGCGGAGGAGAAAGGAACCGACTGTATAACGAGATGAGGCGATAGAATCACCGCCCCAGAAAGAGAGCGTGCTTCTGTATTGAACTTCAGAAAACACAAAGAAACTAATGAGTATTAAAGATAAAATAGAGAGAAACGTACGGAAACCAAATATCGATCCATCGATTGCCTGTGTGAACTGCAAACCACCCACATATACAACGATCGCCGGCACAGCCATACCTCTATTTATTTTGTATTGCATTAGCCCGGTATATAGTGTCAAGTCTGCGGCAATGACACCAGCCCACGCCAGTACCACGTGGCTCTAAATCAGACTTAAGCTGTTAAAGAGGTCTTTGTTGTCCCGAGTTCTAGCACTTCTTTCTCTCTATTCTTCTGTTCGTTCTAGAATCCGTGATGTTTAACAGAAAGTATTTTTTTAAACTGAACACCCTTTGTCATAGTTTACAGTTCGGCTGCGTTTTTCAGTCTGGCTGCTCTGAATTCAGCATGGCTTTTGGATCTTTACATGATCATAAATATGGTCAAACTAACAAAATATATTATAGTTCGAACTTTCCCTCAATTTTCACCCAAAATCTCAAGAACCACTTGTCTGACGGTGTAAATAGCAAATAACGAACATAGAAAAGAAAGAAATCTCAAAAACCATTTGTCTGATGGTGTAAACAACAAATAGCGAACTAAGGAAAGAAAGAAATCTCAAGAACCTATCTACGTATTATTATTATTATTATTATTATTATCACTATTATTATTATTTACATGTAGGAGTGGTTTTATATTTTGATACCATTGGTAGCGTATCTTATTAAGGACGTAACCATCAACCCAGTATATTTTGGCTGTAGTGATTTTCAAAGCAATATAAAGACGTTCAGTAGTTTGCCATTGCTTTCTGAATGGTTTGGATGCTCAAATGCTTGTGGTGGGAATCGAACTCGGTACCTTGCCCGTCACAGGCGCGCTCTGTATCACTTCGCCACAGAGCGGAACACCATTACGATTTTTAAATTGACTAGCTGTAATGCTCGGCGTTGCGCGGGATCAATCATTAATATGAATTTAATTATGCATGCTTTCAACATTAGAACCACAAGAGAACGCTGAAGATGACTAAAACATATCTAAAGTTGTGAACCTGCTGCTCTTGATAGCCCCGAAGCCTTTCTGACAAAAGCACAGGTCCTCTTCATTTGAGTAACCGAAATGACACCACGGCACCGTATACATATTGTCTCAAAGGCACTGTTGTGTTGGGGGGGGGAGGGGGATTAATGATATATGTTTAGTACCCGAAGGGGGGCATTCTAGTTCGGTATAATCCGAGGATCAACTTCAATGATCATCTTCAAATCCTATCAGGAGCGCAGAATATAGGCCTAATTCTGAACCAACTATCTCGTCATTTTTCAGTCACGTTTGCTGACCCATCAGCAGTGATCTAGCCTTTCCTGTCACCGCGGAGCTTTCCACAAAAGAGCAAAGGTGCAATGTTCGATTATCCATGGGGACCATTTAAGGGAAGACAGCAATAATAAATCGAAGAACCATTTAATGGAATAGATAAATAATAAATCGAGGGACCATTTAATGGAATCGATCAATAATAAATCGAGGGACCATTTAATGGAATCGATCAATAATAAATCGAGGGACCATTTAATGGAATCGATCAATAATAAATCGAGGGACCATTTAATGGAATCGATCAATAATAAATCGAGGGACCATTTAATGGAAGACATCAATAATAAATCGAGGGACCATTTAATGGAAGACATCAATAATAAATCAAGGGACCATTTATTGAAAGACATCAAAAATAAATCATCAATACAAGACCAGCAGTTATAATTATGATTGGTCCACAGGTGACATGTTGACAGCCTTATCCACTCCAAACGTTTCTTTCTCATCTCCAACAACATGCATGGAATGGAAAGAAGGCAGTGATTTAATTCTTCGCACACCCTGAACATCCGTGTCTCTTTGCGGACAGATACAACTGATTACAATTACTGTATAGTCGACACCTGGAGGATATCACCACCATATGTAACAGAGGGGGTACAGTTTTGCATGAGGGTAGTTTCAAATAGTTGAGATTGGTACATGGGATTGGTACCTTTTTATTTTATTTTCCCTATATTCTGTTATGCCTTGCCGTGTCAGGGGTGGTAGAATTATCTGGAGATGACTTTATTGTGTGCTTCATATATGTTTGTTTTCGTTGACTCTTTTATTTCTGTAATGCATTGTTTGCAAGGTATGTCCATGGCTTTGTATCCATCGTGTCTGTATAGTAATGCTTTTTTAGGCGCACTGTCTAATTGTAGTCTAGAAGTATGTGAATACCACTTAATCTGTTGTATTCTGATATAATCCAGGATTGACATTGTGTTTGTTAGTCTTCTGATATTTTCGTTCCTGATTCTGTCTCTTATTGTTGCTCCGAGGATTCTACGTAAACATGTTATTTCTGTTGTGACAAGTTTTCTTATGGATTTTGTTGGTATTGTCCACATTCGACTTTGGTAGTATAGTGATGGTATGACTATGTGGTACACAATTACCTTAATGATCACCGGGCTCTCTGTAATTTCTTCGTAAATAATATAGACCTGTATAGATATGCTTCGTAAATAAATGAATTATATATTTTGCTATAATAACAGTCTCGGACCTGTGTTGTTGTTGCATCTGTCCTATATGTGGTGAAGGTTTCTAAAACATCAAAGTCTAGCATTCACAATCCCAGAAAAAGATAGACTTATGGTATGTGTGGTGACTTCAACAGCCACTCTCAGAGCTGGGGATACGATTACATGAACAACAGAGGTGAGGAACTTGAGAGCTGGCAGGATGACAATAAATTCATACTTATTAACCAGCCAGCAAACCCACGAACCTTCCACTCGAGAGTAATGAAATCAAAACCTACGGTGGAGATGCAAAAAATGGAGACAACGCAAACACACACTTGGCGAGCGCAGAGACAAAAAGGTACTAACACAAGTAGAAACGTTTCAGTGTATGCCAAGTCATCCAATGAAGAAAATATTCCAAAATCTAGCAATGGGGCGACTGAAAAAAGCGGCTTTATCCACCAAGCTAATGACTCCGTAGACAACTTAGAGACCTATCTGAAGTTGGCAGCCCTTTAAGGTCTGTATCAGAACAACCCCTCGGAGTGAAAGGCATGGAATGCCAATATACATTCAAACCCACGTGAAAGGAATACTGAGCGAGGGCGAATAAAACAGTGTGCAATAAAGGACAATCACCCTCAGTTTTCTGGACGATGAATATCTACAGTACATATGGGTCAGAGTATATACAGATGGGTCAGCACAGAGTTCAGTGAGGAATGGAAGTGGAGGTGTATGTATAGAATATTCACACAAGCCTAGAGATACAATCAGAACTCTGACAGGGAAATTCTGCAATAATTATAATGCAGAAATCCAGGCAATTAGTGTGGCAACTGAAAAACTGCTGAACTTCAACCATGGCCCATAGCCTGTGGTATTCCTGACAGATACAAGGTCAGTGCTTCAAGCTCTCCAGTCTGGAAAATTAACAGACTTAAAAAAAAACTGCTTAATGAACTCTCTTACCAGTATAGGATAGCTATGCATTGGATACCCTCTCAGTGTGGAATACCAGGAAATGAAAAAGCAGACCAACTGGCTAAAAAGGATTCTGCCGAAGTCCAACCTGAATTACCAATCACCTACCATCAGAAAAAACAGATGATCAAGTCAATAAGAAAGCCGCAAACACCAACACAAGATGACTATCACATTATGAACAGATCAGAACAAGTTGTAATTCTACGCCCCAAAACAGGACACAACCACCGACTCCGCAGTCACATGTACACAACATTCAAGATTGGCAACACGGCCATGTGTACAGGTAGCACAGAGTACTAAACATATACTTCAAGAGTGTTCTGAGTTTGAAACGCTGAGACAGACATATTGACCAGAAGAAACAACACTGGAATCAAAGCTCTATGGTCTACATTATGAACTACAAAAGACGGTGAGTTTTATTCAGGAGACAGAATTACAGATATAGACATGTTTCAAGTGAACGAAAGAAGAAGAAGAAAAAAAAAAAGTATGGAATTGAGTCCACTGCTTATCTCTTAGAATACTCAGCATGAGCCACGTTTTTTTAGAAAGAGCTCCATTATCAAACACTACTATTTGAAGCCACTTCAGGTGGCTTCTAGTAAAATTCAGAAAACTTGGCAGTCACTTCAAACGGCGTCTCGTATTCTCAGAGTTAAGTGCCTGACACTTTTGCCTGCTCTGTATTTCTGTTTTTGGATTAAATCCTGGTCAGATTCAAAGTGAGAAAAAATTGCGCTAACCGTCAACCTCACTTTCCAGTCCTGAAAATGTCTACTTCACACAAAGAAAAGTACTTGTACGATCGATACGCAGTTAGCAAGAAATGATACTGTAGACGATAAAATTATGAAAATGTGTCTGCCTTCTTAACGAAAATCGTTCCTGAATGGGCTTGATACAACAACCTTTCTTTTACTGTGTATCAGAAAGCCATATGCTTTACATATGGTTACACCAGAGACTGATGAACTCTGGTTGTTAAATGTTCCACCGACCATATTGCATAGTCTTATTCTTCTTCTCGTTGACAGTTGAACATGTCTGCACAGTAAGTTAATTTTGTCGTGCAAGCATGCTAAATTGGCGGGTTGCACGATACCATGGTTGCTGGTGCGCCTCTCGGCCTGGTATCTCTGACTTCAGCACTTGTGCTTGCTTCGGCAGGCCTGGATCCTGCTCGTTATTGGGGATGGTCCGATCAATCTAAGTGTCCAGCCTGTTTGATGGTTAAGCTCCATCTCCACTTCAAGGAGTTGACCTCGGATATTCGTAGTAAGTTGAGAATATACACGCTGAACATCTTTATATGTTTGTTTTCGATGATTCCTTTATTTCTGCAATCTATCTTTTGCATGATCTGCTCCTGGTTGTGTATTTATCGTGCCTGTATATCAACTGTTTTTAGAGGAATATTATCGGATAGAAGTATGGAAGCATGTGCAAAATGTTTGATCTGTAGTCTATCTATCTATCTATCTATCTATCTATCTATCTATCTATCTATCTATCTATCTATCTATCTATCTATCTATCTATCTATCTATCTATCTAAATATCTATCTATCTATCTATTTATCTATCTATCTATCTATCTATCTATCTATCTATCTATCTATATATCTGTCTGTCTGTCTGTCTAATCTATCTATATAATCTATCTATCTATCTATCTATCTATCTATCTATCTATCTATCTATCTATCTATCTATCTATCTATCTATCTATCTATCTATCTATCTATCTATCTATCTAACCTATCTATCTAATCTATTCGCTAAACCCTTTGTTGCCTTTCGGTGTCAGGAGTAGAAGAATTTTCTGTAGATGGCCCACGTCTGTGCTGAATATATTGTGGAATTTGTCGCCTCTTTTGTTTCGGTGGTCCATCGTTTTCGTGGTCGCCCTCTAGGCCTACCTTCACTGTATCTATGTAGCATAGCTTGCTGTGATATGATGTCTGATGGTAGTCTGCTGATGTGTGCAAACCATTTGATCTGTTATGACTTACTATATTCCAAGATTGGGGTGTTGCCAATTTTTTGTAGAATGTCCTCATTCCTTACTGTCTCTTAGCGATATCCCTAGGATTCTGCGCAAGCATGCCATTTCAGCTATCACAAGTTTACGTTTGTCTTCTGATGTAATCCAGGATTGGCGTTGTGTTTGTTAGTCTTCTAATGTTTTCATTTCTGATTTTCTCTTACTGTTACTCCGATGATTCTACGTAAACAAGTCCTTTCTGTTGTAACAGTTGTTTTTTTCGTTGTCAAAAACAAAACAAACTCTCTCTTTAAACTAGCTATCTAACTTTCCGAGGCCAACAAACCTATATAAGTGATGAATATTTCAAGCAAACTAAACCCCCTAAAGAACATAATTTACTGTAATTGTGTAAATTGTTAACTATTTAAGAGTAACATTTAGCCATGCATGGGCGTATCTCCAATTATCATTTCAAACTAGGTAAATACCAGTATTTACAAATGGTCTTTAATTATGCATCTCTCTTATGTTTTAAACAGGCGAAACTAGGAATCACGGTGATGAAGATTTGCTAATCACAGGATACACACATGATAGCAAACACAAATCGACGCTTCGATAAAAGGCCTTTATTGAGAACACATTAACAACATAATATGATTAGTAAGAGCTTACTGTCCACTTTCTCGTGACAGCACTAAAAATTGATACACACAAGAAGAGCAACAACTAGTTGGTCCAGAGAAAGGACCGTAGATACGTTTTTAGTAAGAACGAGGTTTTACCTAAAAATAAATGTCACACAGTTCGTGCGTGTAATTCCCACTTTGTTAAAGAAACGCTTAAATGAAGAAAAAAAATCATTCGTTAAGCTAGAGGTTTTACACAGATTATGGCTTTATTTTTAGTATTAAGTCATTTTATGATTTACTAAGGGAAAAGGGGGGGGCGTTTAAACATACCAATCTCATCCCCTTATCTACGGGCTTGCACGGAGGTGAAACAATACATATATAAAATTGACAGAACATACTTTCACACTTAGTTCACATCTGACCTTCTAGCTGTATTCTTCATGTGTGTATCTATATGTAGCTCTGTCACGAGAACATGAACCGTACCGCTCTTTCTCATCGTATTATATTTGTCACTGTGTTCTCAATAAAGGCATTTTAGTCGAAACGTTGATTTATGTGTGTTAACCAGTGTGTTTCCAGTAATTATCGCATCTTCATCACCCAGTTTTCTAGTTTCGCGTTTTGGATTTCAGTTTTGCTGCAGTTATTACATAGTATCGTATACTTCAGAAAAGATTTATTGTTGAAAGGGAGACATATCGCATCTTCATTGACGCATGGACAGACCAGCATTACAAACTGAACTATATCGCATCTTCAATGACTCATGGGTGACTACATTGGATACATCAAGTCATCCAGCGATTTCTATCCTCAGAGATTTCGGATAAATGTGGAAAAATCATGACATTTCCAGTCTTTGACTTTTTTTTAAACCTCCTCTGCTTCTTCCACCATCAGCCGTATCTTTCAAAATCGTTTTTGCCATGGAATCTAATCTCATGTCAGAAAAAAATTGTCTATACCATGCAAGTTTTCAAAGCTTTATTATTGAAATTAACTATTCTTCTGAGTAAAATGTATAGAACATTACATCTAGTGGTAATTGTTAATTTGTGGTTGTCGGTTTCTTGTTAAGGAGATGCAGCTACAGTGTACTTTCCTTTGAATTCAATAAACATCCCGAATTTCGCAATTGCGGATGACTGTTTTAACTGAATGTAAGTCTAGCGTATTGACGACTGTTTTAAGTGAATGTAAGTCTAACGTATTGACGACTGTTTTAACTGAATGTAAGTCTAACGTATTGACGACTGTTATAAGTGAATGTAAGTCGAACGTATTGACTACTATTATATTGAATGTAAGTCTAGCGTGTTGACGACTATTATATTGAATGTAAGACGAACGTATTGACGACTATTACAATGAATGTACGACTAACGTATTGACGGCTGTTATAAGTGAATGTAAGTCTAAAGTATTGAATGTAAGATAACGTGTCTCTTCACATGGCCGAAAATCCCAACTTCCTTCTAATGTGGTGTGTAAAAGCCAGCCTTCTTGAACATTTTTTTAACACGTCTTTGTTGGTCTTCTTTGCTGTCCATGATATTCTCAGGACTCTTCTATAGCACTTCATTTTGAAATTCTCTATTCTCTTGGCCGTAGTTGTATTTACTGTCCATATTTCATAGTCGTAATTTGCCACTGGGAACACACATGTACGTAACAAACATACCTCAGTTCCCGTGTTTACACCGTGCTATAGTTTTTTTCAGTTGTTTTAATTTGAACAATTGCTATAGCAACATGTGAAAATGTAAAAATATGTAATCACTTTACTATCCCACATTTTGAACAGCCACAAAAAAATTCAAGGATTACTTAGTCTGAAACCGATACATCAAAAATATTATATTGCGAGACTTGATTCATTATGATTATCTCTGGTATTCCGTTTTCGGTTTCAAAACATTCTCTATTTGTATAGCCCGTGCCGTGTGACGTTGGTTGTCGTGACTTTGCACGGCTTTCTATTTTGTCTGCTGTCACTCATTTCTTCTTGTATTCCATGTAGTGTTAAGTTCAGGGCGGCGTTGCACAGAACGAGTAAATCCAGGAACATGGTAATGAAGTTTTGCTAATAACTAAAGAGACACATAATAAAATATACAAATCGACGTTTTGACCAAAAACCCTTTATCAAGACAAAAATTGAAACAAAAATAAAATATACAACAGAAAATAACAGTAATGATATGGACGGTCACATTGGCATGTGTAATATCAATTGACCAGAAAAGACCACATGTTACAGAATGAGTATGTGAGGGCCAAAGTATCGGGTTTGAATCCCGTCATAGACAATCGTACATTCAGACCGTTCAGAAAACAAAGGCAAACTATTGAACGTATTTACATTGCTTAGAAAATCACTATGGCCAGCAAAAGCTTGGCTGATGGAACGTACTGAATAGGATATGTTACCGATTTAAAAGTGTGACATTCGCTATCATGTCTGTCCCCAGTCTCTGCTTCCGGCGATGTCAATCATTTATTCTTATAGTGCAAGCCGTTTGCAATTGGCTATCATGTCTGTCCACGGTTTTATGCTTCCAGTGATGTCAATCATTTCGATACCGATGTGTTCCCATTACACAATGCCGTGTTGTACAGAATCATCTCTCTTAGTCTTCCCTTACCTCTATTGCTCTTCAACTTGCTTGTTGTCACAATGTATTCAATCTGTCTTCTTATGATGTGCTCACAAATTGTGAACTGTCTCTCCTTCTGATTCGAGTGAACAGTTCTCATTTTAATTACCTTCCTTCACGAAAACTGCATCGGGTCCTGTCTCTAATGTAGTCATATTACTAGTATAGCATCCAGAGCGTAGTGGTATGCAATGCTTTGAGATCATGTCTTCTACTCAGACGGGGGTCTATGTGCGTATGAATGGCCGGTGCCACACTTTTATATGCAGATACATTCCGCCAAAGACATTCCGCCATTGACGCAAATAAAACTGCGACAGAACGCATTTCCATTCTCTGGACTTCATCCTGCTATAAATCTAGTAGGACCATGGTCCTGCTAAAAGAGTGATCCAGGGGGAGTTTGAGAATGAACGCTGAAGACAAAGAATATGCAGATACCTTATCACCTCTTATCCTGAAACTATTATGTGAACGCAATGTTGAGACCACACAGCCTATATTCTGTGAACGCAATGTTGACCACACAGTCTATATTCTGTGAACGCAATGTTGAGACCACACAGCCTATATTCTGTGAACGCAATGTTGACCACACAGTCTATATTCTGTGAACGCAATGTTGACCACACAGTCTATATTCTGTGAACGCAATGTTGAGACCACACAGCCTATATTCTGTGAACGCAATTTTGACCACACAGTCTATATTCTGTGAACGCAATGTTGACCACACAGTCTATATTCTGTGAACGCAATGTTGACCACACAGTCTATATTCTGTGAACGCAATGTTGAGACCACACAGCCTATATTCTGTGAACGCAATGTTGACCACACAGTCTATATTCTGTGAACGCAATGTTGACCACACAGTCTATATTCTGTGAACGCAATGTTGAGACCACACAGCCTATATTCTGTGAACGCAATTTTGACCACACAGTCTATATTCTGTGAACGCAATGTTGACCACACAGTCTATATTCTGTGAACGCAATGTTGACCACACAGTCTATATTCTGAGAACGCAATGTTGACCTCACAGTCTATATTCTGAGAACGCAATGTTGACCACCCAGTCTATATTCTTTTAACGCAATGTTGACCACCCAGTCTATATTCTGTAAAAGTAATATTGACCAGACAGCCTATATAACTTCATGACTGCAACTTAGCCAAAGTGAGCCATATTGATTTTCTTTACCATAGAAGATCTTAGAAGGATGATTGTGAAAATATGCATTTTTGATAATATAAGAAAAAGACAGTCAACATTTATTGGGCACATAATGAGAAGAGAAGGCATGGAGAATATAGTGACAATAGGAAAGATAGAAGGAAAAAGATCAAGGGGAAGACCCAGAGAAAATATATTGGACAGTTTGACTAAATGGCTTCGAGTGACGACACCAACGGAGATGATGACATATATGAGAGATCGATGTACATGGAGAAATATGATCGCCAACGCCATTCGGCACGGCACTTGATGATGATACCATAGACCTCAGCGCCATTTGATCTTTTATTCCATAAAACTCCAGACTCAAATCTCCTTATACGCTTCTTCCGACATTCCTGACTTATCAAAGTTTCAATATTCCTTGCTCCATTTTCAGGAAACATCAAAATAAACACAGCGGCCATATCTTAAATGTAAATGACTTCAGATCATGTATAGAAATAATCAGTGTCATTCTTGTTCCACAAATGTGTCCAGATTTTTGGAAAAATACGCCAACACGTTTATCTAAGATCGTGCCAGAAAAGATAGTTCCATTTTGACTTGAATTAATTTTTACACGTTCTGGCACGCCTGCTCACATCTTATCTGTTCACGTTTGGTCTAGCACGCCTGCTCATTTAACTTGTCCACGTTTTGGATGATAAGATAGGGCATTGCTCAGAAGATGGAAATCAATTTCATGGAAGGCTTCCAATATTGATCCATTTTTGTGCGTGCTATTTTTTGGTCATCTGATTTCCTCACCACATAAATATAAATGTTAAACAAAATCTGTTTACGATTATCCGTCATTTTACTCTATTTATTGCCGGCAGTTATACCAACAGTCAATTCTCTAGTCAAGCAGATAATCATGCATACAAAAAGTTGTAAGTTTGAAGGAAATTCTAAATCATCCCCGGAGCTACTTACAATTGTTCTGACGCTCTCACCAAAAACAGACCGATATCATTGTCATGCGTGCGTGCTGGATACATAAACATTCATTTTTTTTCCCCTCTAGATAACAAACAATTAGAATAAATATCCTGACCATCAAATAAATCAAATGAATGCGCTACGCATTTCTGCATTCTATCACTCTTGGCTTTACTGTGAAATGTAATTAGCAAGTTCCAAATAAACGTTGCAAACAATAAACATCGATTTCTTTCTTTCATTTTAAACGATTTCTGAACGATACCAATTAAAAAAACATTGGCTGAATCAAGTAAATAATATTTGAATGATTGGTTCAGTTATAATGCAATAGCTTTCTTGATAATTCCTGTCTAACTCAACGCCCACGGGGATTACTGTAGCTGTCCACGGATATTTAGATACAAGGATATACTACGAGATTTGTCTAGTCACGAGAACAGTTGATTGTTAACAAACATTGGTGGGAGTTCCCTTATTGTATATACATTTTTAGCTATACTGTGATAATTGTGTCAGTGATGTTAAAACCAGTTGGACACGTTCTAACCAGTGTAGCTCTTACGTCTGATAGAAAATCGAAAGTACTATAGTACTATAAAAACCATAGTACTGTCAAATCCATAGTACTGTCAAATCCATAGTACTATAAAATCCATAGTACTGTAAAAATCCATACTACTGTAAAAATCCATAGTACAATAAAAATCCATAGTACTGTAAAATCAATAGTACTATAAAATCCATAGTGCTATAAAATCCATAGTACCATAAAATTCATAGTGTTGTAAAATCCATAGTGTTGTAAAGATCCATAGTACTATAAAAATCCATAGTACTGTAAAATTCATAGTACTATAAAATCCATAGTACTATAAAATCCATAGTACTTTAAAATCCATAGTACTAAAAATCGATAGTACTATAAAATCCATAGTACTATAAAAATCCATAGTACTATAAAATCCATAGCATTGTAAAATCCATATTTCTATAAAATCCATATTACTATAAAAATCGATAGTGCTATATTACTATAAAAAATTGATAGTACTATAAAAGAGCTCGCAGCTATATCATTGCTTTCTGAATGGTCCGTATGTTTAAGTGTCTGTGGCCAAAAGATAAATAGGCTCATTTACCGTATGAGACTGCCTCTCGTCTGTACTTCTCATCTGTACCTCTTATCTGTGCCTCTCATCTGTACCTCTTATAGGTACCTCTCATGTGTGCCTCGCATATTAACCTCTCATCTGTACTTCTCATTCACATAGGTCAATTTATATATATTAAATTATTTTATTCATGAAAATTCAATTTACGATTATTTAACTATTGGGCAATATTTTATGAGCCATATCGACAATTTTCGTACAGGTCAGTTTCAAACATTGATCCTGATTTTTGTTGTAATGAATTAACAACTGGTGACTGCTTGCGAGCTAATTTCTTTATTTCTTCTTCTTCTTCTTTCGTTCACTTGAAACATGTCTATATCTGTAATTCTGTCTCCTTAATAAAACTCACTGTCTTTTGTAGTTCATACAGTGTCCCATAGAGCTTTGATTCCAGTGTTGTTTCCTCTGGCCAATATGTCTGCCTCAGCGTTTCATGCTCAGAACACTATTGAAGTATATGTTTGGCACTCTGTGCTCCCTGTCCACATGTACACATGACCGTGTTGCCAATTTTGAACTTTGTATACATGTGACTGCGGAGTCGGTTGTGTCCTGTTCTGAGACGTAGAATTATAACATGTTCTGGTCTGTTCATAATCTGATAGTCATCTTGTGTTGGTGTTTGTGGCTTTCTTATTGACTTGATCATCTGTTTTTCTGATGGTAGGTGATTGGTATATCTGGTTGGTCTTCGGCAGCACCTTCCTTAGCCAGTTGGTCTGCTTTTTCATTTCCTGGTATTCCACAGTGAGAGGGTGGGTATCCACTGCATGGTTACCCTATACTGGTAAGACAATTCGCTAAGTAGTTTTTTCAAGTCTGTTAGTTTTCCAGACTGGAGAGCTTGAAGCACTGACCTTGCATCTGTCAGGAATACCACAGGCTGTTGGTCAGAGTTGGAGTTCAGCAGTTTTTTAGCTGCCACACTAATTGCCGGGATTTCTGCATCATAATTATTGCAGAATTTTCCTGTCGGTGTTCTGATTGTATCTCTAGGCTTGTGTGGATATTCTATATATATACACCTGCACCTCCATTTCTCACGGCATTCTGTGCTGACCCATCTGTGTATACTCTGACCCATATATCTTGTGGATATTCCTCATCCAGGAAACTGAGGGTGACTGTCCTTCGCTGCACACTGTTCTGTTCGTCCTCGCTTAATATTCCTTTCACATGGGTCTGAATTTCTTTATTTGAAATTGACCTTATAAATGTTTCAGAAATGTGGCTTATACTAGTGTGATGCTTTTAAACTTAAGAACAATTTTTAACAGCGTGCACATTTTTTTTACCATTTGCGCACGGAATGGCAACGCTGAATATACTGTAAGTATATGAATTTACATGGAAAAAATGCTATGTTTATTGAATGTAATGTTTCAAAATAATTAAATTCAATGTTTCATTATTTCAATGGAGAAATAATTATAATTTGTGAGAATTTAAACATTGATGGCAAAGATATGAGAATAATAAGGAATATATATTGTCAACAAATAGCAACCATAAGAATCGATAATCAAACAGGAGCATTACAACACATCAAACAAGGGGTTAGACATGGTTATGTGATATCACCCGATCTTTTCAATGTATACAGTGAATTGATAATTCGATCCATACAAGATATGTCAGGAAATTAGTTGGAGCGCATATTATACACAACATAGGATACACTGATGATACAGTTTTGATACCTGAAAATGTAACAGCTACAAAAAGTTATGAATATCATAGCACAGAAACAGTCAAAACAAACGGCTTAGTCTGAATAGCAGAAAAAGTGAAGTAATGGTAATATCAAAGCATAAATGTCCTCCAGAATGCAACATCAGAGTAGATGTGATTAGTCTGAAGCAAGTCAACTTTCAAATATTTGAGTGGATTAATAACCTCAAATGGAAGATGTATTAAAGAAGTCAAATGTAGAATAGCCCAGGCAAAGGCAACATTTCACAAGATGAAGAACATCCTATGTAATATCTCTTTGTCAGTTGAGGTGAGAGAGTTCTTAGAAGTTATATAGAACCAATTCTGATGTATGGAAGTGAATCGTGGACGTTCAGCAGAATAGTGAAAAATTGTGGTGAGGCAGCAGGGATGTGGTTTTATAGAAGAATGTTGAGAATACCATGGACAGATAAAAAGTGTAATGAAGATATCTGGATAGAAGTTAATACAAAAAGAGAGCTGCTTACCCACATCAGAAACAGACAGTCCACATTTTCGGACACATCATGAGATGACGAAAGATAGAACACATTGTAACAACAGGCAAGTTGAAGATTAAGAGAGTTAGGGGAAGACCAAGAGAGAAGATGCTTGACAACCTAACATTATGGCATGGGAGAATATCGGTATCAGAAATGATTGACAGCACACGATATAGAAGGCTGTGGAAAGACACGATAACCAACTCCAGACGGCATGGATCATAAGAGGAAGATATTCATTTACAGTTTATTTGAGTTTTTGCTTATTTGCTGCATCACAGATAAGACATATTGAAAATCAATTGGTTTTTTTAAATTATAGTAGTTGAATGTAGTTAGACTGAAACCAGTTGCCGAGTAGATAGAACATTTGATATTTTTTTAAAAGATGGATTGGTAGATGAATAACGCATTAAGAGATTAGAGATGGGTGGAATTATTGAATGAATGAGGCGAGTGAGAAATGAATGGATAGACGAATAAATGAATAAATGAATGCATTGAGGGTTTGGTGAAGGTATGCCGGGAGGGATTAATGGATGAATTGAGGGTTTGGTAAAGAAATGCAATCAGTGATTGGAAGATGAATTGAGGGCTGGGTGAAGCAATTCAGTCAGTGATTGGAAGATGAATTGAGGGCTGGGTGAAACAATTCAGTCAGTGATTGGAAGATGAATTGAGGGCTGGGTGAAGCATTTAAGTCAGTGATTGGAAGATGAATTGAGGTCTGGGTGAAGCATTTCAGTCAGTGATTGGTGGATGAAGGTTGCAGGAACGTTTGGGAGAGAGGTTGATGGATGAAATGAAGGTTGGATACAAAGAATTGAGGAATGATTGATGGATGGATGGATGAATAAATGAATTGAGGGGTGGATGAAGAAATATAGAGAGGGATTGATGGCTGAGTGAATACATTATTTGGGGATTGGATTAAGAAATGGACAGAGGGAATGATGGATTAGTTACGTATATAATCAGTTAAAGGGTGAATGAATGGATAAAAAGGGATATTAATAAAGAAATATATGGACGAATACATTGAGGAACACATGGATGTGTGAATAAATAGATAAATAGATTGATGGACAAGTGTACCAACTGTAATCACTTAGAAACATAAGCACACAAAAACTATTCACATTCTAAGCACAACCCAGATGTTTAAATAATCTTTACGTTTATCTCTGTTTAACTAAGTTCTACGTTTATCTCTGTTTAACTAAGTTCTACGTTTATCTCTGTTTAACTAAGTTCTACGTTTATCTCTGTTTAACTAAGCTTTACGTTTATCTCTGTTTTACTAAGTTCTACGTTTATCTCTGTTTAACTAAGCTTTACGTTTATCTCTGTTTTACTAAGTTCTACGTTTATCTCTGTTTAACTAAACTTTACATGCAATCTCTGTTTAACTAAGCTCTACGTTGATCTCTGTTTAAATGAGCTATCCGTTGACCTATGTTTAACTCCAACGATGAGTAATCAGGGAATGGAGATTTATCGCTTTGTGGCACTCAACCAGATTTTTTTCTATGAATATTTTGCAGCTATTTCTTTCTCGATTACATTTTTATTCTTGCTCTCTCAGAGATCTGGAACTAATAACGGATTTATGAATCTGTCTAGAAACGTATTACTCGTTACAGAGAGAAGGAGGAATAGACAGAAGATGTCACAAAATATTAAAATAAGAACAATGCTTTTAAATACTTAAATAATCAGAATATCAAATAACGAATAAACTAAAGCTGTTATCAAATGAAAATTGTCTATACCTGAGATTAGGTATGGTATTTCTGCTAAATCTGGTCAATTACTTCTCAATAACTTTCCGCGAAAAGAAGCTAGAGATTCCTCGAGCAATGGTTATGTATCAGGCTAGTCATATATATAAAGTTATGTTTGTGTCTAATTTCGTTTTCGTAATTGTAGAAAAAATCCGGGTTGTGATTTCTCACTTGACACGACCACTCCTCCAGTCGACTCAGCTGTAAATGAGTACCTGACGCATGAGTTAGGGAAGGTAAAAAACAGCAAGGAAGGGAACTGGCCACCCCACCTAATAGTTGCTGCGGCTTAGTACATGAAGAGTGATCTTCATCCCCGACGGCAGATGCCATGGGACCTACCTTTACCTTTACCTAGTACAGGCTTACGTAATACTAGACAATTTGTGGGTATTATGACATTTACAAGCTGTTAAATCACTTAGGTATAAACTAATAGCTACAAAATAACACAGTGAAGTCCAAAAGCTGTACTTAAATATGAAGAAAACAATATTTATGACAACGGATAAAGTGAAAGCACAACAAGTGGTAATGATTAACAATTTCCAACTAGAGTTTACTAACAAATTTACAGTATTTGAGTATAAACATTAAATAGTCCAGGAGACTGTGTTGTCGAAATCACGAGAATAATTGCAATGGCGACATTAAAACTTGCACAAATGAAAAATCTTTGGCAAGATACCAGCAGCATAGGCAAACTACGAGATATTATCAGAACATGCGTATTTCCAGTAGAAATGTACGGTTGTGAGGCATGGACATTAAATAAATAAATAGCAAAGAAAATCGCTGCTTTCGAAATGAGATGCCACAGAAGAAATTTACGTATACCATGGACAGCTAAAAAGACAAATCAAGAAGTGTTAAGATCAATAAACGTCGACGAGGGCTGGCTCCTTAACAACATTATAACAAAAAAAGTTATGTTTTTTTTTGGGTCATATAAAGAGACACGACAGCATGGAATGATTAATAGCTGAAGGCAGAGTTAACGGCAACATGGGAATAGGGCGACCAAGTCGACGATATTGCATTGATGTATCAGATTATTTGAAAGATCAATTCGCCCAGAATCGCAGAGTGTTCAGAGAATCCATAAGAAATTCAACATTTTGGAAAGAATATGTCACATAATGATGATGATAGCCTAGTTTTTTTTATTCATCCATAAGAATTAAATATATATTTCTCTTGCATATATGATTTTTTTTTAAACAATCATTCTACACTCACAAAAACATTTCATTGAACATATTTGTTCATATAATATTTCCTTGAAGATATTTGTTCATATACCATTTCCTTGAACATATTTGTTCATATAACATTCCCTTGAACATATTTGTTCATATAACATTTCCTTGAACATATTTGTTCATATAACATTTCCTTCAACATATTTGTTCATATAACATTCCCTTGAACATATTTGTTCATATAACATTCCCTTGAACATATTTGTTCATATAACATTTCTGTGAACATATTTGTTCATGTAACATTTCCTTGAACATATTTGTTCACATAACATTCCCTTGAACATATTTGTTCATATAACATTTCCTTCAACATATTTGTTCATATAACATTCCCTTGAACATATTTGTTCATATAACATTTCCTTCAACATATTTGTTCATATAACATTCCCTTGAACATATTTGTTCATATAACATTTCTGTGAACATATTTGTTCATGTAACATTTCCTTGAACATATTTGTTCACATAACATTCCCTTGAACATATTTGTTCATATAACATTCCCTTGAACATATTTGTTCATATAACATTTCCTTGAACATATTTGTTCATATAACATTTATGTGAACATATTTGTTCATATAACATTTCCTTCAACATATTTGTTCATATAACATTTCCTTGAACATATTTGTTCATATAACATTTCCTTCAACATATTTGTTCATATAACATTTCCTTCAACATATTTGTTCATATAACATTTCCTTTAACACATTTGTTCATATAACATTTCCTTGAACATATTTGTTCATATAACATTCCCTTGAACATATTTGTTCATATAACATTTCCTTGAACATATTTGTTCATATAACATTTCCTTGAACATATTTGTTCATATAACATTTCCTTGAACATATTTGTTCATATAACATTTCCTTGAACATATTTTTTCACATAACATTCCCTTGAACATATTTGTTCATATAACATTCCCTTGAACATATTTGTTCACATAACATTCCCTTGAACATATTTGTTCACATAACATTCCCTTGAACATATTTGTTCACATAACATTCCCTTGAACATATTTGTTCATATAACATTTCCTTGAACATATTTGTTCATATAACATTGTAATTTGGTTTATCCTAATCCTTGTCCGCATTATAAAATAGGACATTTCTGCTTTTATTCTCTTTATATGTACTATGTACGATATATATATATAAATATTTAAACATTTATGTAGTTGTTCCGCCATCACAATGAAATCCATGAATGTTACTATTTAACCCTCTTCCCCCACTCCCCGGATCGCCGCTTTTGACATTCCACCCTCATCACTTCTTGTCGTTTATATATTTATATATATTATGTATGTGTCTATTAAGTATGTGCCTTTTGTGGATCTGTGTATGTACAGGGATGTACAACTAAATCCGAGAAACACATATGACTCGTAAGTCACACTCGTATACACCGCAGTCATTATCATCAACAACGTAATCATCCCAGTTGAGAATGGTCTTCGTCGCCTCCTACACACACACAACTCACATGTATGTGTAATCGCTCACGCGTGTACTTGTGCGTACAAATACAACTAAATATAAATATACACGCGTGTACATAATTGTAAAATGGCAATGTTGGCATATCATGTCGACAAAGGTTATCGATTTATTTCTGTGTTTTGTTTTCTTCTAATATAACAGATATATTTTTGTATCATACCAAAGCAATAAACAAATTAATTTACAAAAAATAATATTACCATATACCTATAAATAATCATAAAGAATAATTATATGGTTAGCTTGACTCACCATTTCAGAACAAATCCCAGATGAACAATAAGAGGTTCATATTATCAAACCACAAATCTATCAGATCAAGGTATTCTATGAAGTCAGGACGCCAACGCAGTTTTAAATATTCGGACAGAGAACAAAAATCAGTCTCCCAGAACACAACACTGATGTGGAAAAGCACGGCCTAAATGCGGACAGTGTTAAGTTAAAAATAGAGCATAGTCTATCAGCATTTGTGACTTTTTTCCTTTACAAAAATTATTTACTGACATAAATCACTTGAGAGTGACTTGATTTCGCGCCATTCTCACAGGGACTATCGATGAGTAGATGCAGCCGCCCCAGCTCTCGTCGCGTGTGTGAAAGTGAGGATTGCTCAATACTCGCGAGTGTGATGTTACCGGACTGATATGGCGGTTTTTAAATTCTATACATGACGAATGGTTTGCTGTATTCCGCTGGGTGTGTAGGTCAGCGAAATATCAAGAACATTTGCTCTCTTTACAGAATCAGATATCGATTATGAGAAATGTTTTTAACATCAAAATACACGTTCCGTTAACGGAATCAGATATCGATTATGAGAAATGTTTTTAACATCAAAATACACGTTCCGTTAACGGAATCAGATATCGATTACGAAAAATGTTATATATGTATATGTATGTATGTATGTATATATATATATATATATATATATATATATATATATATGTACATATATATATCATACACCGAACATTTCACATTGCGAACACAAATATTAGTGGGTATTGTAATTTAGAGTAGTTCTATGATCGCTGTCCAACCCCTGTTTTCGTTCTTGTTTCCCGTTAGTGCCTACCTACGTATTTTATGGATAATTGATATAAATATTATATAAATACATAATTAGTAATAAATTGAAATATTCATTTTTAGAGTTAGGGTTAGTTGTTTTACATAACTAACCCTAACTCTAGAAATAATTATATTTAAATTAATAAAGGATAAACATAAACTGCTAACATAAACAAGGGAAATAATTATACAGGTAGGCACTAATTTGCACAACGGGGGTTGGACTGCGATCATAGTACCTTTAGAGCAGTGTTTCCCAACGTGAAGCCCACGACCCACGGGGGGGGGCTATTTGATTGTTCAGGAGGGCAGTTCGAAGATGCTGTAATTAGGCTTTATTTAGGAATAATTCAATGTTTGAATATATAAAATATGTATAGGGCCTATATTACAGAAGTGGGGGGAGGAGGCATAAAAAGTTCAGAAAACTTAGGTGTGACATGGTTAAAGAAAGGTTGGAAAGTACTGCTTTGGAGTATATTGTCTGTTGTGCCGGGATCGTCTGTTGTGCCAGGATCATCTGTTGTACCGGGATCGTCTGTTGTGCCGGGATCGTCTGTTGATTGGTGATGCCAAGTGATGTAACCGCTCCTAAACACCAACAGTATTCTATTGGAAGTGTACTCTCCATACACTACTTCAACAACTTGCAAGGTGTAGTCTGAATATGTGTGACAGCAGA
Source organism: Meghimatium bilineatum (assembly GCA_034231615.1). NCBI lineage: Eukaryota > Metazoa > Mollusca > Gastropoda > Stylommatophora > Philomycidae > Meghimatium > Meghimatium bilineatum. The sequence continues at coordinate 13,776,918 of CM067316.1, read as the reverse complement.
TCGTGACAAAGGAGGTTCAAGATTTTACAAAAATTGATGTCAATAATACTGTTTTAAGCACCAATTAAATCGTTTCAAATATACATTACACACCTTTAAATATAAAATTAATATTTTAAAACTAATTGAATCACGCATATTCTATGAATTATATTTTCTACTTGCAAACTTGGCAAGAGATTCTGAATGTTAATGTTAACTACCAGTTTTTATGTTAGCTTTCTCCATGCAAAATCAAATTTTGTTAATCTCATTGGTAATGTTCAGTCAATTCTAAATTTTCCATGAAAGCCATATAAAGAAATGTAGATAAATTTACAGAGAAACCTGAAATCAGGAAAGCAGTCATCATCGTATGCTTAATCTCATGTGCTGATATGTGAAACACTTCTTGAATTGAAAGAGTTGCACACTATCTATAAAAGCAAGAAGTTGGTCAAACCTAAACGTCATTTCTCGATGGATAGTGTACTGTATGAAACTCTAATCTATCAAAAGATGACATAAAATTGATGTCATTCATCGTTGTTGTAGCAATATATTACACGTAGTTGTTGTTGTTTTTTTAATAACAAACTATTTCGACTTAAATATCTTCGTTATTTTTGTGTTCACAATTTTAACGGTTATTTCCTTTTAAAGCCAGATATATTTTGATGTATCCGTAAATTTCCAAGTTGATACATGATTTGTATGTTAGTCTGCATGTATTAAAATTTGTAAAAGCAATTTGTTGCAATTGTGTTTTCAGTATAATTAGTTTTCTAAAATGAAATATTTAGTATTGATACTACTTTAGTTTATTTCTGCATTTAGTTTTTTTCCGCTGTCTCAGAAAACATATTTATATCTCTGTTTCTTTCTCTTCTTCATCCTTCTTCAGTTAGATATCAGGTCACTGCACCAATAGCTTCAATGAATTGTGTGATTCACTTCAAATGATCCAAGAAACTCCTCAAGATTGGGAGCAGTGCCGCTTTACTAGGCCATATTTTCTCCTTCTCTTCTTGGTAGAGTTGACATGCATTAAAACTTTGTTCTGCAGTCTCTGGGCTGAGTCCACATTTGCACAGGTCTGTCTAGCTAATCCTTAGCTTTCTGAACATGTGATTTCTTCAATGTTGCCAGTTCGTAGTCTGAAGATAATGGTTTCTGAACGTGATTTTTCTTCAATGTGGCCAGTTCGTAGTCTGAAGATAATGGTTTCTGAACATGTGATTTCTTCAATGTTGCCAGTTCGTAGTCTGAAGATAATGGTTTCTGAACATGTGATTTCTTCAATGTTGCCAGTTCGTAGTCTGAAGATAATGGTTTCTGAACATGTGATTTCTTCAATGTGGCCAGTTCGTAGTCTGAAGATAATGGTTTCTGAACATGTGATTTCTTCAATGTTGCCAGTTCGTAGTCTGAAGATAATTGTTTCTGAACATGTGATTTCTTCAATGTGGCTAGTTCGTAGTCTGAAGATAATTGTTTCTTCTTTGCTTGACATTTGGTAGTAGGAGTGCTTTGACTCTTCATGGTCCATTTGCTTCTACTGTCTCTTAAATTCTGTTTTTAAAATAGTCTTACATTCATAGTAACATTTTGTGTAACTCACCCACGCTTGAAGATAAACTGGGGGGGGAGGGGGAAATTTGACCCTTTAGGAAGTCAAAGCATGACATTTAATACTAGAGAGGTAAGCCAAACAAAAACCTAAAACGTCTCCCTCCCCCCTTTTCCTAATTTTTTTTTTCAAAAAAGTCTCAAAAACCCTAAGGAATGATGACTTTACTATTTTAAACCCCCTCACTTATTGAAAACGTCTCTATTGTTTTGGACTCACCCATTGTTATCTTTCTCTTATAGACTTCTAGCATAAGATTCTAGTACTAAACCACCCTATCCATTAGGTAAATGATATTCATATCAGCGAAATAGCAAACATGTGGGACGTGATATTTTTCTAAAATACATGAACTATCAGATGGTCAGGCGACGCCATTGAAATTAATTCTAATGTAAAATCAGACAGACGCGATTCAGACCAGGAACAGAGTCGGTTATATTCGAGTACGTTCTCCACCAAGGGAATAAATTCGTATCAGTTCAGCTCTCACCAATCGCAATGTTTTCCCGATCATCTTCTTCAAGGATCAGTTATTGTCCTTCTAGTTAGATATTGTTCATGAACAGATAGGTTTCTTTTAGTTATTGTTTTGACTGTGTCCGTATTTATTGTTTACTACTTACTTTTGAGTAGAACGCAGTACCTGAATGGCTAGAGCTCCGGTATCATAACAATGAGTTGTGGTTTCAAACCACAATTTGGAGTGAATATTTGTCTTTTGGAAGTACAATAAAAAATATTTCCTGTGCATTGTGCATGGCAATGTGACGTTTATTGCCACTGCCTAATTTTATTTTTTTAAAACCCTCTCTTCAATCCATAACAAGAAAACATACAGAAACACAATTATTTTGGTGGGATATTTATCAATCTGTTTTTAGTCATGTGCCACTTTATCCAGTGTTTTCCGATTCAGAATGCATGTTTCCGATTCTGCAGAATGCACTGAGCAACTCTGGGCGAACCTGAAGTACTATCACTTCTGTTAAATGCATGTATTAATGTCCTACATGTTAATGGCACTGTGCAACAGAAATCAAGTGAAGAATTGTAATGAAATCAAAATAATATCAAAGGAAAAATGTTTGACAATGTTTCAACACTAAAGCTAAATTTCATTAATAAAGGATATCGGAGTTCAAATACTTCTGCACAACGACACAAAAACCTCCGAGAGAATAACAGCAAAATATTGAGATATTTAATGGCAAGTAAATATCAGACTGTTCTACCCTGATTACGAATGATGTTGTGATGTGACGTATTCTTTCCAGAATGTAGACATCCTTATGAATCTCCTGAAATCCGCGTGGTCTCTGGTAAGTTGTTCCACCTCCTCTAGTGACATGTGAAGACATTCCTGAATATCTCTAGTCTAGTGATGTCTAGGTCGACATTTACCTCTTCTGCCATCTATCTCCCCCTCCAACAACACTCCATTACGAATATGCACGGTAAAAAACAACACCGAAATTTGTAGATAAAAGTGTTAATTACTTTCATATAAAGTGCCTTGATTACATAAACAGCTCAATAAATCAGCATTATACCCCCGTTTCGTGATTGGAAAAATGACTGTGTGGGCTTGTACATTGCTTCCGGTGGATTTTATGATAACAACAACACGCGAGGTTACATAGAGCGATTGTTATCTGTTTTTTATCGTTTCATTGTTGCAAACATCGTAATACTTGATTTCCTTATGACTGTGTTTATTTCAGTTTTGAAGCCATAAACAATTAAGACTGAATTGCGTATTTGTATTCTTTTGCGTTCATTCATTAAGTACTATTAGTTGGGAAAACCGTTTCTCATAAATGTTGTCATATAACTTAGTAAATAGCACATCCGTAGATACTGGTCGAAAAGGTTCAGGACCCTCCCATTTCTGCCAAAAATAGTGCAATATATTTAGCATCGCAGTCTAATGGTAACACTCCCCATCTCCTTGACGATAAAACTAATTTTAAATCGTGGCTATTGACAATACAGGCCTTCTAGCTGAATTAACTTGGTCCCAGCTCGTTACGTTTTTGTTTTTTTAATTATTCGTGGACTTTTATTAATAATTCGCTATTTACATACTTGGAGTCACATGCCAAAAATAGCCAATGTCAACCAATAGATTTCATTCAAATCAGAAACTGCCAAACCAATAGATTTCTCGCAAATCGGAAACTAGCTGATGTTTACGATTTAGTTGACAGATCTCGTATACTACCAATTTTCGAGTAGAAAATATAGTGGCCTTCTTCATTGTAAATTGGTCCTCCAAAACTAATTACCAGTGCCGTAGATACGTCTTAAGTATGGGGAAAGGGGGATTGGGTGGGTTAACTTAAGCAAAATAGTCTCTATAAAAAATATTGGGGAACATTGCTAAATGGGGAGGGGAATTACCCGCAATTATAGCTAATTTCTTAGCACTAAATGTCATGTTCTAATTTCTAAGATGCGTTTTGTGAACCCACTCCCAATCTATGTTTTGTGAACTCCCTCCCAATCTATGTTTTGTGAACCCCCTCCCAATCTATGTTTTGTGAACCCCCTCCCAATCTATGTTTTGTGAACCCCCTCCCAATCTATGTTTTGTGAACCCCCTCCCAATCTATGTTTTGTGAACCCCCTCCCAATCTATGTTTTGTGAACCCCCTCCCAATCTATGTTTTGTGAACCCCCTCCCCAATTTATGAGCTCGAAAGGACATATACCCACCCTTCTTCTCATTAGTAGGAAGTTATTATCAAAGCATTGGGTGCCACGGAGAGTGGGAGGGGGCGCTTCTTGGTAGTAAAGAAAATTATAGAGAAGAGTCCCGCTAGCACATTTAAAACACGAGCTACATCGGTCATAGTTCGTAGTAATCTAAAACAAAATAAAGATATCAATATATTAGACATTCAATATGTTATCATTCTCCAGCCAGTCAACAGTTACTCTGTGTTATCATTCTCCAGCCAGTCAACAGTTACTCTGTGTTATCATTCTCCAGCCCGTCAACATTTACTCTGTGTTATCATTCTCCAGCCAGTCAACAGTTACTCTGTGTTATCATTCTCCAGCCAGTCAACAGTTACTCTGTGTTATCATTCTCCAGCCAGTCAACAGTTACTCTGTGTTATCATTCTCCAGCCCGTCAACAGTTACTCTGTGTTATCATTCTCCAGCCAGTCAACAGTTACTCTGTGTTATCATTCTCCAGCCAGTCAACAGTTACTCTGTGTTATCATTCTCCAGCCAGTCAACAGTTACTCTGTGTTATCATTCTCCAGCCCGTCAACAGTTACTCTGTGTTATCATTCTCCAGCCAGTCAACAGTTACTCTGTGTTATCATTCTCCAGCCAGTCAACAGTTACTCTGTGTTATCATTCTCCAGCCAGTCAACAGTTACTCTGTGTTATCATTCTCCAGCCAGTCAACAGTTACTCTGTGTTATCATTCTCCAGCCAGTCAACAGTTACTCTGTGTTATCATTCTCCAGACAGTCACCAGTTACTCTGTGTTATCATTCTCCAGCCAGTCAACAGTTACTCTGTGTTTTCATTCTCCAGCCAGTCAACAGTTACTCTGTGTTATCATTATCCAGCCAGTCAACAGTTACTCTGTGTTATCATTCTCCAGCCAGTCAACAGTTACTCTGTGTTATCATTCTCCAGCCAGTCAACAGTTACTCTGTGTTATCATTCTCCAGCCAGTCAACAGTTACTCTGTGTTATCATTCTCCAGCCAGTCAACAGTTACTCTGTGTTATCATTCTCCAGCCAGTCAACAGTTACTCTGTGTTATCATTCTCCAGCCAATGAACAGTTCCTAATTTCAATAAGACGTAGCCATGTCCTATGGGTAGAGGTTGTAAACGCAGTAGTTAGCGCACTGGCTTCGCATATAAGTGATTCTGGGTTCATTTCCCAGCTGAGGCGGAATTGTTTTTCAGATTGCAACAGCTTCCTGGTAGACCCAGCCTTAATTTGGTACCGGACTAATGCGGGAAGTAAAGACTGCGAGGGAGAGGAGATGGCTATCACCCTCATATAGCAGAGACACTGAAATGTGAGATCGCTAACATCTCACACAACTACGGCGTTAATAAATGATGTTGGTAAACAGTACTTTACTAGTCATGTCCCATTTCTGCTAATCAAGAATGAAAGTCAATTGAGGGGATTGGAGTGCAACAGTAATATTTAGGATCGTTGAGAAAATTATTGCATCTCTGGCACATGTAATAGAAGATACGAAGACCAACAGTTTGAGAATCACTGCAGACCTGAGTGAATCGATTAATTTGTTATCCTCGCCCACGAATCCAGACGTGATTTGTCAAAGAATTTCCCATAATTCTTGCGCAGTCACATTTATTAACACTGAACAACAAGAGATAATTAATCAGCGTTCGATTACTCCAGCAGCGAAATAAGTATTGTAAAAAAAACATACACAAATATGTGGTTCCTCATTCGTAAGCAGCGATTTGTATGACATTAAGAAGGCTCAAATATGGTTTGATTGTTTGTGAGTCCTTAAATGGCTGATGATTCCAATCCAGGCTCTGAAAGATCTGTTGCAGTGCGAGTGAGAATGTAGTAGGTTTTGAGATGAGGGAAAATTCTTCTTTCCTTTCGTCTTTCTCTCCTTTCAATCGACTGCAAATGTCTACCATATTCAATACTTTTTCATACACGCTATGATCTGACTGTTCCAGGCTGGACGGTCAAGAGTCATGCAAAATGAATTAAACAGGTTACTAAAACACTTACCTTGCCTATTAATAAATATATATAAAAAGTATATATTAAAAAAAACATACAATAAAATTAAACAGGACAATTCTCCACGTATCGGCTCAAATTGAACCTTTTTCAAGAGACAAACAACAGAAAACAACACAATAAAAACAAAATAGATGACTAGATTTCATCAAGCCCCGTCTCCATAACGCAGGGATGGCAATGCATCTAGTAAAAGAGAAAATGCGTGCCTTCATTATAAACAAACCGAAAGTGGGAAATTAGAGGCACTATAGATGTAGTTGGGATGTTTATAATGAGTGCACAATACGTCATCACGACAATATGGCGTTGTGTTTTCATTCTGTGTAGCAGGGATCTATGTTATGTATTATATTCAGTGAATTAGTGTGCAGTGGAAAATATATCAATTCGGGAAAATATCTTGAAGGTTACTCGTTAATGGATTAAAAGATAACAACATAGTGAAGGTATTATCAAGTTTATATGTCTTAATGTGGATGCGTACGAAGTAAGGTTGTGACCTAGTGAAATGGTAGCGATGCGCTCAGCGCGAAGTTCAAATGTGATGTAGCGTCAACATCAGCAAAGTGCAATGGAGATGGAGAGTGAAGACACATCCATATAACCACATCAGAAGGACAGCTGGAGAGGAGATGGGCACCACTAGCTAAACCTTTTGCCCACTGAAATACTACAATGGATAATCACACACAGAGAATACAGATCAAAGAGCCTTTGATCGTGTTTGGCATGATGGTCTGTGGCACATACTGAGGAAATTTAATTTTGACACTACAATTATACACATTATTGAAGCTCTGTATGAAAATGCAAATAGTGCTGTCTTGTCACACAATACAATTGGAGAGTTCTTCAAAACAACTGTGGGAGTTCGACCCACAGGATGCATAATGTCCCCAGTACTTTTTAACATATACTTACAGCACATCATACAAGAGACATTATACGACTACAACACGTCTATATCGATCGGAGGTCGCCCTATTTGCAACTTGCGTTTCGCTGATGATATTGATCTTATAGCTTGGTCAGAACAATCATTGCAAGAATTAACATCAAAGTTAGAAAAAGTTACCAGCAAGTACGGAATGGAAATCAATTCAGATAAGAGCAAAATCTTGGTAAACAGCAGAGACACAGAAAACCAGACTAATATCATGATGAATGGACACAAGCTTGAAGAGGTGAATACCTTCAAATACCTCGGATCCAGTATATGCGGCGATGGTAAATACAAAGCAGAACTAAAAATAAGGCTGGAGATGGCTTTAGCGTCCTTGTCAAGGCTAACTGTGATTTGGAAAAGCAACATCAGTGTTGGAGTGAAAATCAAACTGTATAGGTCGCTGGTGCTTTCTGTTGTGTTGGTATGGTTGTGAGAGTTGGACACTCACTGCGGACATGGAGAGAAGATTACAGGCTTTCGAGTATAAATCAGAGCTACCATTAGTCCTATGGCTAATCATTTTAACAGCCCGTCACATCATGGTAGCTCTGATGTCTCTGTAACCGGTCTGGTTGGCGTAGGTGACCATGGTTCTCTGTTCACAGTATTGTTATCAGGATCGTTGTTTCCAAGCCTTGCTAGGTTGTCACATGAATATTTTCTCACGTCCCCATCTGTCTCTGTTCCCTTCAGTCGTGCCTGTTGTGACTATGTTCTTAAAACCTGCCTTTCTGATAAAGTGATAAAAGGGGTATTTTTCTTATCTTTTTCTTTTATTATTCTTGCACTCATTATAAACATCCCAACTACATCTATAGTGCCTCTAATTTCCCACTTTCGGTTTGTTTATAATGAAGGCACGCATTTTCTCTTTTACTAGATGCGTTGCCATCCCTGCGCTATGGAGACGGGGCTTGATGAAATCTAGTCATCTATTTTGTTTTTTATTTTGTTGTTACTTACCGTCGAGTATTTTTATCCCACCAATGGATGTTGAGTATCTTACAAAGGCAGCTTAGGTGGAAGTGATTGAGTCTTCTAGGATGTCTGACATATACTGTCCATGTTTCACAGGCATAAAGGAGTGATGATATTACTGCTGCTTGGTAAACTATGAGTTTGATGGTAGTTGTTATTCCCCTTCTTTCCCATATGTTTTTTCGCAGTCTTTCAAATGTGGCACTAGCTTTCGCTATTCTTTTGTTTACCTGAGTGTCGATGTTTACATCTTGTGAGAGAGTGTTGCCCAGGTAGGTGAAATTATTGACTGTTTGAAACACTTCTTTGATCTTTATATCGAGATTTAAGTGTGGTTTGTTTGGTGTAGGTTGAAACACGACCTCTGCTTTCTTTCCACTGATGGTGAAACCAAAGTTGTCGCAGGCTTCAGAAAATTGGTTTCGGGTGACCTGTATGCTGTCTGCAGAATGAGCATACAGTGTGCAGTCATATGTATAGAGAAGTTCCCTCACAATTGTGTCTCGCACCTTAGTTTTGGCTTGCAAACGCCGAAGGTTGAAAAGTTTGCCGTCTGTTCTGTATCTTATTTGTATTGCTGTTACGTCACGTGATCTAAATGGGTCTGCCAGCATAACAGAAAATATCAGGCTGAACATTGTTGAAGCTAGAACACATCCTTGTTTGATCACATTTGTTACAGGAAATGCTGTAATGACACCCTATCACTGATAATAACCGCCATCATGACATCATGGAACTGTAGGACTATACACTTTGGTGAAGCCAAATTTGGCGAGCACTTTCCGCAGCCCTTGTCTGTTCATAGTGTCAAATGTCATTGTGAGTTCTACAAAAGTTGTTAAAAAGTTCCCTTTGGTGTTTTGGATTTTTTCTTGGAATTGATGGGCAGCAAAGATCATGTCCACTGACCTGAACCAGCATGAAATCCGTACTGACTTTCAGGCACAAGATCATGTGTGAGTGTCTGTGCAAGTCGATTCAGCATTACACGAGCTGGTATTTTACCCAGCTATTGATAACGACGATATCCCTCAGTGGTTGTCACATGACTGTTTATTCCGCTTGCCTTTATATAGGTGGACAATTGAGGCATCTTTCAGGTTGTGATGCAGAGTTCCTGAGCTCCAGCATGTAACAAAGATCTTCTGGACAAGCACCATTCCTCCCATCTTGTAGATATCTGCTGGGACGGTATCATTACCAGGAGCTTTCCATGAGACATTTGTCCAATGGTAGTCTGTACATCTTTATTTGTTGGTGGTATGTCAAGCTCTGATCTTCAAATCTGGCATACGGACAATGTGATCGGCCCAACGAAATAAGACCTTGCAGAAAACAAGGTTTCCATATTATTTTTTTTTTCAAGATTCTCCGTTTCTGGGGTGTGATCAATGTACACTAGGAAGCTTTCTCATCCATCGCAAGTGAAATAGTTACGCTGAGTTGCATGCCTAGCATATACAGTCCAGTATTCGGCTGTATATAGCAAGGCAGAACGATTGCGCAGTATGTGTTAAGTTTGGTTTCCAGGCTCAGATCACACCGAATTCAGACATTCATAAGATTAAATAAAAAAGTTATAAAAGATCATTTGTGACACAGCTACAAGACTTTATTGTCAATAAGTGTCTTCATTGGAAACAATATTTCATGTAACAAAAACAAAAAAGGACTACAAAACAATTATCATCTTTTTCCGTTTTCTATTCAACAAATCTGCTAGACACGTCTAATCTAATTTCTTGTTTAGTTCCGCTAACCGGATTACGGTTGCCATGGCTACCTCATCTGTGCCGTTGTATAATATGCTCACTGTTCCCATTCTATTTCTGGTACAACCTAGAAAGAACAACTATCACACATTTCATTCGTTTTCCACAGCTTCAAATGATGTATCTCGGCAAATATATAACGCATATAATTGAAATGTAGTAAATGAATTTGAAATGGGATGGACACTATGAATTAAATTTCTCATTAACGTTCAGTCATTGGTTTTAATTTGTGTTTATATACGAGATATTTCAAAATCTACCTGGCAATACACATCCCTCGCACACATTTAAAGATGTTTATAGTCATTTATAATACCTGTACACATGATTGGTTTACTAATACAATTGGCATGACTGAAGCGTGTAATTGCACTTTTTTTGTACCCAAGTACTCACTTTTGAACACAAGATAGACCGTGTTGATTGTGTCCAGTGTAACGTTCAAATTGTCCGTCAGCAGTATTTTCTAACTAGTGTTATGTAGTTTAGTAGGAAAAATGAGTCTACAAGTAAAGTTTATTATATTTCAGTAGATCACAAATTATATTTTAAAGTATTTCTGCAATGAAAAATACTCGAAGAAAACAATATCATTATATTTCAAAGCTAGAAAAGAGGATTATTCATTACTTCCGACAATGATGGATGTGTCGGGTCATTGGCGCAAATAAACTGAGACATAACGCATTTTCATTCTCTGGACTACAACCTGCTGAAAATCTAGTAGGACCATTAAAAAAATCCACCAAAAAAAAGTTACAAAAAAAAGCCAGCGGAATTTTGAGAATCAACGCTGAAGAAGAAGATCCATGACTTGAGGATAAGTAAACTATCATTACAAAAATGAATAGCTAAATCTTAAAATGTGTTATTCACGTTGTTTACACACGGAAATTAGAACAAGATTTGTGAATAATTTTGACAGATAAAAGAACATTGCAATATATTTCACAATAATGGGGCAGTGACTTGATGGAAATTGAAATATGATTAAACAAAGAATAATGCTATTGACACCTCCACATATTCGCTATGGAAAACTATTAGAAGTTTGAGATTTCACTTGTAGAAAATATGATGATGGTAAAAACCTTATTTGTGAGAAGTCTCATATAGTGGAAGTGGTGCAGATCGCGTATGTGACGGCCAAGGTACCGAGTTCGATCCCCGTCACAGGCAATTGTTCATCCGGACCGTTCACAAAGCAATAACAAACTACTGAACGTATTTATATTGCCTTAAAAAATCACCACAGCCAACAAATGCTGGGTAAATAGCTAAGTCTGTAATTGATATGCTACTAATTTTTTTTCTCATATAGTTTCAATGAGAGGAAAATATTTACGCGAGGTCAGAGAAATAACAAGATATTGCTATGGTATAGCGTATTTAGATACAATTTGATGAACTAATAAACGATAAGGGCAATCTTTCTTAGACTGGACAACTAAGAGATCAGTACCAAGCAGCAAAGGGCATCGCCTAATAATTGTACGTGCAGGAAGCAGCCATCATAGTCTTCTAGATAATAGTGAATTTACATTTGTAATACTGAATTCATATTTGTAATACTGAACTCATATTTGTAATACTGAACTCATATTTGTAATACTGAATTCATATTTGTAATACTCATCTCAAATTTGTAATACTCAACTCATATTTGTAATACTGAATTCATATTTGTAATACTGAACTTATATTTGTAATACTGAATTCATATTTGTAATACTCAACTCATATTTGTAATACTGAATTCATATTGTAATGTCTGAAGTGGTAACATTTCTCTTTCTCGGTACACAATAATGGTGACAAAGGTCAAATGATTTTATTCGTTTATAAAAACTGGGCATGGTGCACAAATATACAGTCAATATTTATTGGGTCTGACCAAATATAACAACATTTGCAAAAAATGCATTAATACACAAGACTTGATGGATTTGAAAGGTTCATCCCTTTTTCCCTGAGCCGATTAGAACATGACTTTGTGTACTAGTAATATAGCCAAACGGGTGGATAGAACCCATGTCTAAAGGATGTTTCAAAGAAAAGTCATAACATTTCTCATAAAAAAAGAGGGAAGGACACAGAAAAACGGGTTAGTGAGCTTTTTTTTTTACGTAGAACCCCCTCTTTACTGAAAAAGTACCTAGGACTTTGCCTAGGATGTTTTGAACTTAGAGAACTACATTAGTAGCAACCGTAACACCCCCACTTTAACCAATGTCCTCATTGAATAAAACAGTGATTCGATAAATTTTTTTAATTTGATCCCTTCTGGGCAAATTTTCTTCCACTTTACGGTCCCCTTTCAAGTACTCTACCAGTGATGGGGAAGGGGGGCGCACATAACGCATTTTGAGAACCAACTTTATAGTATTGTTAAAAAGGCATAATATCACCAATGAGATTAAAAAGTTGTAAAACGCGTAATAATTGTTACCATTGTTCTTAGGTTACCCCATATGTACTCGGCCCCACTCAACCAAACTTCACGTCGCATGTCAAAAGTATCACTCATCCACTTTGTAAATAAGACATCGTAAAGTGGATTTGCACCTATAAGCCTCTTGAGCACACACGATTGGCTTAAACTAATGAGGATTTGGTGTTAGTTCGGTTCTGATTTGGAACCCGTGTCTTCTGCTTATTTTAGGATTAACTAATCTAAATATTATAACAGTTAATGAATGAACTAATTTAAATATTCATTTTTTTAGGGTTAGGAGTTAGGGTTAGTCTTTTACATAACTAACCCAAATCCTAAATACATTTATTTTAAATTGATAATTGATAAACATCAACTGATAGACATAGCCATGGAACATAATCAAATATGGGGACACGAGTTCCTAACCAGAACCGTTAGTTATTTCCAAACTAATGAGGACCTCACAGAAAGAACTAAACAAACTCCAGCGTAGATGTAACTAAAGTTAACGTGCTGTAGATGGATAGGACATTATATTTAGAAGTCAGTGGAAAGTATTGTAAGACAGTCATTGCTCTGGAACACTCAAAGAAACAGGAAAAGGGTAAACTAAGAAATGTCCAAAGGAAATAGCTAAATGTAGAGATACATTGGCTTGGTAGAACGTGAAACGAGATGGAAGCAATAGCTAAATGTAGATACATTGGCTTGGTAGAACGTGAAACGAGATGGAAGCAATAGCTAAATGTAGAGATACATTGGCTTGGTAGAACGTGAAACGAGATGGAAGCAATAGCTAAATGTAGCTAAATGTAGATACATTGGCTTGGTATTAACGTGAAACGAGATGGAAGCAATAGCTAAATGTAGAGATACATTGGCTTGGTAGAACGTGAAACGAGATGGAAGCAATAGCTAAATGTAGCTAAATGTAGATACATTGGCTTGGTATAACGTGAAACGAGATGGAAGCAATAGTTACATGTAGAGATACATTGGCTTGGTAGAACGTGAAACGAGATGGAAGCAATAGCTAAATGTAGATACATTGGTTTGGTATAACGTGAAACGAGATGGAAGCAATAGTTACATGTAGAGATACATTGGCTTGGTAGAACGTGAAACGAGATGGAAGCAATAGCTAAATGTAGCTAAATGTAGATACATTGGCTTGGTATAACGTGAAACGAGATGGAAGCAATAGTTACATGTAGAGATACATTGGCTTGGTAGAACGTGAAACGAGATGGAAGCAATAGCTAAATGTTAGATACATTGGCTTGGTATAAACGTGAAACGAGATGGAAGCAATAGTTACATGTAGAGATACATTGGCTTGGTAGAAC